>ML336379.1:0-46879 GCA_005239505.1 Nicotiana paniculata
GCTTTTTGCATTAGGCTTTGTATTTGGATGGCTCTTTTGATTTCTTTCGATTCTGCTCGTGTCGCTTGTCTTCAGTGGGTAGATGGGTCTTTAGGCTCGAACTTTTGACTTTTTGATAGTCTTCTTTGCTTCGTATTAGCCTTCCATACTGTATAGTCCCCCAAGTGTTTGAGCTTTGAAGAATTAAATCTCGAGCACTTGATTATTCCTTTCTTTGTGGTCCTTTTCCTGAAAAGGAAAAACATTCCGAACTCGAAGGTATATAGTTTTTTAGATGATGACTGCTTAACCCCTNAGATGGGTTAGCTTTGTGCATATCATCTAAAAAAGTTAGTAAATTTTTTTAAAATGTTCAAAATAAAATTGAACGTGTGATACCTGACGGGGGTATTCTTTTCTCGTTAGAATACTTCTTTAGATGGATGGCGTTCCAGCTTGTTGGTAGAACTCTGCCGTCCATAGCTTCCAACTCATAGGCGCCTTTTCCGGCTATCCCTCGGATTTTGTAAGGTCCTTCCCAGTTTGGATTTAGCTTTCTTGCACCTTCTTCTTTTGTTGATTGAAAGACTTTTTTGAGGACGAAGTCTCCTATTTTAAAGTACCTGAGATGAGCTTTACGGTTGTAATAACGCTCTATGATTTGTTTTTGAGCTGCCATCCGTATCAATGCTGCTTCTCTCCGTGGTTCGGGCAGGTCCAGGTTGATCCTTAGTTCGTCGTCGTTTTCACCTTCCGTGGCTGTTGAGAACCTTATGCTTGGTTCGCCAATCTCCACAGGTATTAAGGATTCTGAGCCATAAACAAGTGCGAACAGAGTTTCTCCCGTGGCTATTTTTGAGGTTGTTCTGTATGCCCATAGTACCGCTTGTAATTCATCAGACCAGTTTCCTTTGGCTTTATTTAGACGCTTCTTTAGATTGTTGATGATAACCTTATTCGGTTATTCAGCTTGACCGTTAGCCATGGGGTGGTACGGAGTTGAAGTGATCCACTTGATTTGCCAACTTTTGAATAATTCCGTGATTTGTGAGCCTATGAATTGTGGGCCATTATCACACACGATTTTCTTTGGTATTCCAAAGCGGCATATTATGTTTCTCCATAAGAAGCTTTTAACTTCCTTTTCTTGCACTTGTTTGGACGCCTCTGCCTCTACCCATTTTGTAAAATAGTCGGTTAGTACGAGTAAAAATCGTACCTGTCCTTTAGCTGTGGGTAAAGGTCCTACTATATCCATCCCTCATTTTATGAAAGGCCATGGGGATATTATTGGATATAATAATTCCGCTGGTCGATGCATGTTATTGGAAAACCTTTGGCATCTGTCACGTTTGGATACGAAGTTCTCGGCTTCTTCTTCCATTTTAGGCCAATAGTATCCGGCTCTGATTAGTGTTTTCACTAAGGATCTTGCCCTTGAGTGATTTTCACAGTGTTCTTCGTGGAATTCATTCATCACAAATTCCGTTTGTTTAGGCCCAAGGCATTTAGCTAGGGGTCCTTCGAACATCTTGCGATAGTAAGTTGCGAATAAGGCAGTACCGTGCAGCTTTGTGGCGTAGTGCCTGAGCCGCTTTCCTGTCTTCAGGTACGGTGCCATTCTGCAAAAAATTAAGAATTTCATTTCGCCCGTCCCAGGTTAGGTTGTTGAAAGTTACCTCATTCCTGTCCTGGTCTATTATTGAATGAAATAGTCGAACGATAATTGCATTGTCTTTGTTCATTAATTCCGTGACTGCTGCGAGGTTAGCTAATGCATCTGCCTCCGCATTTTCCTCTCTAGGTATTTGCACTACCTTCCATGTTTTGAATTGTCTCACGAGCTCTCGTGCGTTTTCAAGATACTGTTGCATTCTAGTTTCTCGAGCGGTGTAAGTTCCCTGTATTTGATTTACTACCAGCTGGGAGTCGCTATTGATCACAATTTTCTCGATTGAGATCTCCCGTGCAAGTTCAAGCCCTACAATAACAGCTTCGTACGCTGCTTCATTGTTAGTGATAGGATAACACTTTATAGCTTGTCGTGTCTTTTCACCCGTAGGTGATATTAAGACTATGCCTAAGCCAGCGCCTTTTACATTTGAAGAACCATCAATGAACAAGGTCCACAGGCCTGGATTAACACCGTTAAGATTTGTAACTCTTTTTCTACTTCAGATACAATGCCATTACTAAAGTCAGCAACAGAATCAGCTAGTATTTGAGACTTAATTGCAGTCCTAGGCTGATAAATTATCTCATGCTCACTTAGTTCTATGGCCCACTTGGCTAATCTTCCCTAATTCTTGTTTATGAAGAATATTTCTTAAACGATATGAAGTCACAACAGTGATTGGGTGGCATTGAAAATAGGGTCGTAATTTTCTAGATGCCATTATTAAAGCTAAAGCTAACTTTTCCAGATGTGGATATCTAGTCTCAGCATCTAGCAAAGTTTTACTTACATAATAGATAGGTGATTGTTTACCTTTTTCTTCTCTTACCAACACTGCACTTACAGCAATTTTTGAGACATCTAGGTAGATGTACAATCTTTTCCCTTCTTTTAGCTTTGAAAGCAGTGGTGGTTTCGATAGATAAATCTTCAGGTTCTTAAGGGCTTGCTGACATTCTTCAGTCCATTCGAACTGATTCTGTTTTTTGAGAATTGAGAAGAATTTAAAACTTTTTTCGGAAGATCTAGAAATAAACCTCCCTATTCTTCCTGTCAATCTTTGAACCTCCTTTTTATTTGTTAAAACATCAGGTATTTCCTCTATGACTTTAATTTGAGCGGGATTTACCTCTATTCCTCTGTTTGATACAAGGAAACCCAAAAATTTGCCTGATTGCACTCCAAAAGCGTATTTCTCTGGATTCAACTTCATATTATACCTGCGTAAAATATCAAAAGCAGTAGATAAGTGCTGAAAATGGTCTTGAGCTTGTGTTGATTTTACCAACATGTCATCGATGTACACCTCCATCGTTTTTCCCAAGATGTTCTTGGTCACTAGCCTTTGATAGGTGGCTCCATCATTTTTAGGCCAAAAGGCATGCCTTTATAACAATAAGTTCCCTATTCATGATAAATGAGGGGTTTTCCTCGTCTAAAGGATCCATTTTAATCTGATTATAACCAGAATATGCATCTAGAAAGCTTAATAGTTCATGACCTACGGTAGCATCAATCATTTGATCTATATGAGGCAATGAGAATGAATCCTCGGGGCATGCTTTGTTTAAATCAGTATAATCTATGCATACTATCCACTTGCCATTCTTTTTAGGTACTACCACGGTGTTTGCCAACCAGTTAGGGTACGTTACCTCTCGTATCGAACCAATTTTCAAGAATTTATGTACCTCTTTGTCGATCACTTGGTTCTTGAATGGTCCTTGCTTTCTTTTCTTCTGCTTAACAGGTACGATGTATAGATCTTCATTTAGTTTATGAGTCATCACTTCTAGTGGGATGCTTGTCATATCTGAGTGGGACCACGCAAAACAGTCTGGTTAGCCTTTAAATAATCAATTAACTTACCTCTTCGAGTGGGGCTTAGCCTCGTGCCTATATACACTTTTTGTTCAGGTTTTTGCTCATATAATGGAACAGCTTCGAGCTCCTCCATAGTTGTTTTGATGTGCTCATCATCCTCCAGTTCATGAATGATGTCCGGTATGGAATCCGCATCTGTGTGGTATAGACACCTTCCATGGTAACTTTACTCTTCTGCTCGTAAGTATTTTCTTTCATGCCTGTTTCAGCAATAATATCTTCCGTACCTATTTGGGCAGTAAGTTTTTTCATGTCTGTTTGGGCGGTGTTACCTGTTTGGGAGATTTCCTTATCTCATAATTCTTCCACTTCTATTTTCTTGTTGTAGTGTACCACAAAATTTATATTTTTTGCGGTCTGCTGATCTCCTTTGATTCTTTGAATCCCCCATTTAGAGGGAAATTTAATTACCTGATGCAGCGTGGAAGGTATCGCTTTCTTGACGTGGATCCATGGACTTCCAATGATCACGTTATAACCCATGTGAGTATCGATTACTTGGAACCTAGATCTTTTGATCACCCCCTCAGCATAGGTGTTAAACTCAATTTCTCCTTTTGTTATAACCGTAGAGTTATCAAACCCGGATATGGCTCGTGCTTTTGGGATTACTTGATTCCCCAGTAGCATTTCTTCCACGACTCTTAGCAAAATGATATTGAATGAACTGTTTGGATCAATCACCACTCTTTTCACGTTAGTGTCATGAATAAGTAGAGATATTACCAGAGCATCATTGTGCGGAAGCATTAATCCGCTGCTATCTGCATTATCGAAGGTTATATCGTCTTCTCCACGAGCACGTTTCCCGTGTGTAATTGTGAACTTTGTGGTTGTTTTGCAAATCACTCCGTTTACTTCTTCACCCCCGTGTATTACGTTAACAGTTCATTTTGGAGAAGGAGGCTTTGGGGGCTCCTGCCTGTTCCTCATATATGCCTGTTTACCTTTATCACTAAACAATTCTGTTAAATAGCCCTGTTTTAACAAATTTTCTACTTCACCTTGTAAAAATCTGCAATCCGCAGTTTTGTGCCCATGATCGTTGTGAAATTCACACCAGTGATCTGGGTTTCTTCTACTTGGATTTGACCGCATCTCTTTGGGCCATTTGACCTTGTCTCCCATGTTCTTCAATATTGAGACAAGTTCGGTAGTAATTACGTTAAATGTATGATCCCCAATTTGAGTACTACCTCTAGGTCGTTCATCTCGATCTTTTCTAGATCTAGATGAGGATGAGATTACATCTCTTCCTTGTAGTCTATAGTCCGACCTAGTGTTTTCGAACTTGGGGCGGATATCGCGTCCCGAGGGTCCTAAGTAAGGATCGTACCTATTTTTACCTGATCTTCTATCTGATTCAGGTCGTCTGGATCTGTAATTATCTTCATCTCTCGAACGAGCAATGATATATTCTTCTATTCTGAGTTTAGTACTGTACCTGTTATATACATCATTCCATGTTGTGGCGGGGAATTCTCTTAGATTCTACTTATGTCGCCTAGTGGCTTCTGAGCTTTTATCATTCAGATTGCTTGCAAATTCCATGGCTGCCCAATTATCAGGCACCCTGGGTAACTGCATTCTTTCTCATTGAAACCTATCTACAAACTCACGGAGTAGTTTCGTGTCTCCTTGTTTTATTTTGAATATGTCCTCCATTCTCTTCTCAACTTTTTGTGCACCAGAGTGTGCTTTTATAAATTAATCTGCAATCTCAGCAAAAGAGTCAATAGAATTTTCAGGGAGAAGAGAATACCAGGTTAGAGCCCTTTTAGTAAGTGTTTTCCCAAATTTTTTGACAAGGACTGATTCAATCTCTTGTTTCGTTAAGTCGTTGCCTTTTACCCCAGTTGTAAAAGCAGTCACATGGTCGCGTGGGTCAGTTGTTCCATCATATTTGGTAACGTCGGGCATTTTAAACTTCTTGGGTATAGGCAAAGGTGCCGCACTAGGCTTCCACGGTTGTTGAGAATATCTATCAACATAGATGCCTTTGATAACAGGTGGTACACCAGGAATTTGTTTGATGCGATCGTTCTGCTCCTCATCTGTTTCTGCATGGTTAACAGTAAATTTTGTAATTCTGAGTTATTAGATATACCTAGTCTCGTTTCGGGAGATTCATTAGGATTATCTCCTCTTCCTGAGTCCGCTAACCCAGATTGAGGATTTTCCATGGTGATGGTGTTATTGGGGGGTGGCGTTGGCGGTGTAGGCAATGCTGCTGGTAATCCTCTCGCAAATTCCTGCAAAGCTTGGCTCACATACTCTGCGATCATTTGCTTTACATGATCTTGTTCCACAGTTTGATCATTATTACCATGGTTGTTATTGGATCTTTGTGGGGATTGTTCCCTTGAACCACGTGGGGTTCCTGAAGGTGGTGGAATTGGGGTTCCACTTCTTTGCTGGATGTTGTCGTTGGGGTTTGACATAATTCAATGTATATCACTTGGAAAGTAAACAAAGATTATCAGATTCCCGGTAACGGAACCAATTTGTTTAACCAAAGAATTAGACCCTTTGACTAAGCTTATTTTTAAGATGAATACGGGTTACTGATAATCGATATAATGGAAAAATGAATAATAGACAATATTACAGAAATAAAAGGTCGAAGTTGATTGTATTTCGAGAATCAGATGCCTTTACAAGTTGTCTTCCCCTCCCTTATGTAGGAGATTCTTATAACGTACGACTGCTACTATGGTTACTCATTAATGACTAATTATGACATTAATGATGCGTTACAAAAGATAACGGTAAATAGGGTTTCAATTACATAATGTTCGAGTAATCAATTGTGGGTTCGTGAATTTGCCCGTAGCTTTGTCTAGATTCATTTTGACCGCGCCTCTCTCCCGTTTTGATCAAATTGGACTTCCTGTGGCTGATAAGTTCATGGGTTTACTGAACCGTGTCTCTTTGTACCGTACCTCTTCAAAGAGTTATTTCCAGCTATCGTGTTTATCCCGTGTCCACGTGACTAGCTGAGCTGTCAAAATCTGGCTTACGTGTGAAACTCTTTTTTACCAGTACAACTCATACTTCACCTGCTGGCAATTAAGACACCTAGTCACATACTCCACAATGTCCCTCTTCATCCGCCTCCACCAGTAATGCTGCTTCAAATCACGATACATCTTCGTAGAACCAAGATGAACAGAATACCGATAACTGTGTGCCTCCCCTAGAATGCTCTCCCTCAGGCCATCAACATTAGGAACACATAAGCGGCCCTGAAGTCTCAGAACACCATCCTCACCAATAGTAACCTCCTTGGACCTACCTTGAACCACTGTCTCCCGAAGCTCTGTTAAGCACGGATCATAGAACTGCTGGGCCTTAATCTCCCCCAATAACGAAGATTGAGAAACCACATGTGCTAAAACTCGACGAGGCTCTGAAAGGTCTAATCTCACCAGGCGATTAGCCAAGGACTGAATGTCCAAGGCTAGAGGTCTCTCCTCTGCTGCAATATAATCCAAGCTACCCATACTCTCCGCCTTCCTGCTCAGAGCATCTTCTACCACATTTGCCTTGCCCGGATGATATAGAATGGTGATATCATAATCCTTCAACAACTCAAGCCATCTACGCTGCCTCAAATTAAGATCCCTCTGCTTGAACAAGTGCTGCAAGCTACGGTGGTCTGTATAAACCTCACAGGACACTCTACACAAGTAGTGCCTCCAAATCTTAAGAGCATGAACAATCGCCGCCAACTCCAAGTAGTGCATAGGGTAATTATTCTCATGAACCTTCAGCTGGCGCGAAGCATAAGAAATGACTCTCTCTTCCTGCATCAACACACACCCCAAGCCAACGGGCGAAGCGTCACAATATACTGTATACATCCCAGAACCGAAAGTCAATATTAGAACTCGTGTTGAGGTCAATGCTATTTTGAGCTTCTGAAAGCTCGCCTCACACTCGTCAGACCATCGGAACGGGGCATTCTTCTGAGTCAATCTGGTCAATGGAGCTGCAACAAAATAGAACCCCTTCACAAATCAGCGATAATAGCCTTCTAGGCCCAAAAAGCTCCTGATCTCTGTAGCTGAAGTAGGACGCGACCAACTCTGAACTACCTCGATCTTCTGAGGATTAACCTTGATACCCTCTCCGGGTACTACTTGCCCCAGGAATGCTACATAATCCAACCAGAACTCACACTTGGGAGAACTTAGCATATAGCTTCTGTTCCCACAAGGTCTGGAGCACAACTCTCAAATGCTGCTCGTGCTCCCCCAGGCTACGCGAGTAAATCAAGATGTCATCTATGAAGACGATGACAAAGTAATCAATATACGGCCTGAACACCCTATTCATCAAGTCCATAAATGCTGCTGGGGAATTAGTCAAGCCAACGGACATCACCAGGAACTCATAATGCCATATCTCGTACGAAAAGTAGTCTTCGGAACATCCGAGGCCCGAATCTTCAACTGATAATATCCCGGTCTCAAATAAATCTTCTGCAACTGGTCAAATAAATCATCGATGCGCGGCAAAGGATACTTGTTTTTAATTGTAACCTTGTTCAACTGGCGGTAGTCAATACACATCCGCATGGACCCATCCTTCTTCTTCACGAATAGAACTGGAGCACCCCACAACGATACACTCGGTCTGATGAAACCCTTAGCTAACAACTCCTCAAGCTACTCCTTCAACTCCTTCGGAGCCATACGGTACGGAGGAATAGATATAGGCTGGGTGCCTGGAGCTAAATCAATGCAGAAATCAATATCACGGTCCGAAGGCATGCCTGGAAGGTCTGAAGGAAATACATCAACAAACTCTTGAACCACTGGCACTGAATCAATCGTCGGAGACTCGGCGGTGGTGTCCCACACATAAGCGAAATAGGCCAGACAACCCTTCTCGACCATATGCCGAGCCTTCATGAATGAAATAAACCGGCTAGCTGCACTAACTGAGGAACCTCTCCACTCCAGCCTAGGTGACTCAACATGGCTAAAGTAACTGTCTTGGAATGGAAATCTAACATGGCATGATAAGGAGATATCCAATCCATGCCTAGAATAATCTCAAAATCAACCATGTAGCGCAATAAAAGGTTCGCTCTGGTTTCAAACCCGTAGAAGATGATCACACAAGATCGATAAATCCGGTCTACCACCACAAAATCGCCCACAGGAGTGGACACATATATAGGAGAACCCAAGGACTCGCGAGGAGCATCCAGAAAATGAGTAAATAATGCTGAAACATATGAATAGGTGGATCCTGGATAAAATAATATTGAAGCCTCTCTACCACATACTAAGATAATACATGTGATCACGACGTCTGAGGCCACTGCATATGATCTGGCCGGAATGGCATAAAATCTGGCTGGAGTACCGGAAGACTGAGCTCCACCAGAATGAACTCCACCTCTAGGAAGACCCCTACCGACCTGTCCTCCACCTCTTAGTGTCCAGACTGTTGGTGCCGGACCCATCGGCTGATAACCCTGTTGTACGACCTTGGCCCGAAAACCTGGGACATTGCCTCCTCATTTGACCAGGCTCTCCACATTCGTAAAAACTCCCAGGTACCATAGTCTGCTGCCGCGAAGAAGAACCCTGAATGGCTGGAGGGCGATGAGAGCCCTCTGGCATAGCATTGAAGTAGGGTTCGAAGGATCTCGGATGACTGGGATAACCATTGTGTGAACTCTGAATGGCTGGAGGACGGTAGGAACGCTCTGGCATGGTGCTGAAATGAGGCCTCGCTGGAACACCTTGGGGAGGTGGTGGAGGTGCTGAATATAGAGGCCTGCTGGACTGACCACTGCTATACTGACCCCTGCCCCTAGCTGGGGAACCTCTAAAATCTCCAGAGAATCTAGCCCTCTTGTCCTGCTGCCCCTGCTCCCTGCTCCTAGACCAATACCCGTCGATCCTGTGAGCAATCTCTACCACGAGCTAATAAGGAGTACCCATCTCCACCTCTCGGGCCATGGTGGCCCTAATACCTGGATGCAACCCAGCCACAAATCTCCGCACTCTCTCTGCATCAGTAGGTAGTATCATGAGTGCATGGTGAGACAACTCTGAAAACCTGGCCTCATAATCTGTCACTAACATCTGTCCTTGCTCTAGCCGCTCAAACTGATACCGCAGCTCTTCCCTCCCAGAGGGTGGGATATATCTATCTAGAAACATCTGTGTGAATTGCTCCCAAGTTACATGAGGAGAATCTGTTGTCCTGCTGAGAATATAGGACTGCCACCACCTACGAGCTCTGCCCTCCAACTGGAAGGTAGTGAAATCCACTCCATGGGACTCTAGTATCCTCATGTTGTGCAGTCTGTCCCTACACCAATCCAAAAAATCCTGGGCATCCTTGCCTCGCTTACCCCCAAAGAGTGGAGGGTGAAATCGAGTCCATCTATCCAATAGCTTCTGCGGATCACTGTCCGCAGCTGGTCTGGGCTCAGGTGCTGCTGCAACAGGCTGGACCCCACCCACGGGCAGTGTACCCGGGGTATGATATAATGCTGCTGTCTGGCTTGCAGCCTGGGCAGTAGGGGTTTGGACTCCCCTCCCCGCCTGAGAAGTGGCAGGATCTACTGGAAATAAACCAGCCTGGGACATAGTGTCCATAAATCTCATCATACGGCCCATGACTGCCTGGAAGCCTGGCGCCGTCATGAAGTCTGCTGGAGCAGGGTCTGCTGGAGGCACCTCGTCCTGCTCCTCTATGATAGGGTCCTCTGGTGGCGGAACCAGGATATCTCTGGGACGCCCTCGTCCCCTACCGCAGGCCGGTGCCCTCACCCGGCCTCTGCCGCGGCCTCGGACAATGGGGGTAGCGGCCCTTCCCGGGTCTAGAACATCTGATGCACGCATCCTCACCATCTGTGAGAGAATAGAAGAATGAATTTAGTAAATCATCGACTGCACAATAGAGTAAGAACAAAGAGAGGTTTCCTAACACCCTATAGCCTCCTAAAGATAAGTACAGACATCTCCGTACCGATCCGCAAGACTCTACTAGGTTTTCCCGTGACTCGTGAGACTTACGTGAACCTAGTGCTCTGATACCATGTTGTCACGACCCAAGATCCTAACTTAGGTCATGATGGCGCCCAACAGCAGGGCCAGACAAGCCGACACTTAGTTTACTAAGGGTTCTTTCTTATTAGATTAAACATTTCAACATATACTCAGTTTTTTTTTAAAACTTAAAACATGAATCGACAAGGAAAATTAGCCAGTTTTTTTTTATCAAAAGCAGTGATGAGGCGTGAGCCAATATATATACAAACCCAAAATCCATAATAACTATCACGTGTGTGCCAGGAACTAGTGTCACAAGTCCTACGGGCATACTAACAGAATATACAAAAGATATGATATACAATCCCACTGTCTGAAGGAAATAGACGGGAAATAAGAAAAAGAAACCCCATGGTACTGCCGAAGATCGCCAGGAGAAAAGCAGCTCACCATGAAGTCAGGTCCGTCTAATATCAAGAATCAAGCTCCGGTCCGACAACCAGATGCACCAGCCTCAGAACCTGTACAATTAAGTACAGAAGCGTAGCATGAGTACATAAATATATATGTACCCAGTGAGTATCCCGCCTAACCTCGAAGAGGTAGTGACGAGAGGTCGACATGACACTCACTAAGGTCCAAAAATATAAATTAACAAAATATGATATAAACGGTAGGCATGTAAATGCAATGAAGCAACAAATATATATAAAGCACTGAAATCCAAGGAAGTACTGGGAATGAATAAAACAATTACTACTTCACCTTCCCCCAAATATATGTCAAATCAATGTCCATGAATTTAGTAATAAATAAATCATGCACATGCAGGGTAAGGACATGCGCATGCAGGGTAAGGACAATCGGCCGGAGTCATAAGATAGTCATGTTCGTGCACTGCCGAGGGTCGAACGACCCAAACCATAAGTGCAACTTTCCATAAAGTACTCACATCTATGCACTGCCGAGGATCAAACGGCCCGAACTAAAAGTGCATCTCTCAATCCTCTCTATGCAATGCCGAGGATCGAATGGCCCAAACCAAAAGTGCATCTCTCAATCCACCGTGGCGTACGGCCCGTTCCCATAAGAGTGGGGGAAATCACACTCCGCTCGCTGAATGTAAATTGCGAAGCGGTCACATGCACACACATTATTCCTTTTTAAATTAGTTTTCAGTGAACAATTTCTTACAAGTTTTCTCAAATTCCATGACCTCAGGGAAGTAAGCAGCATGTAACATTTAATTTATTAAGCATATAGTTCATATCAAGTAAAACACAAGGCATGATGTGGGCCTAACTACCCGGACATAATAGTAATAGCCGCTACGTACGGACTCTTGTAACTTTTTACGTACGTAGCCCCCAAATATTATCAAATATAGCATTTAAATCACCTAGGGGGACAATTCCCTCTTACAAGGTTAGAAAGGAGACTCACCTCGCGTCGCACCTACTCCCCGAATCAAGAATGCGCCTGAAACTCCGAACTCAACACCCACAGACTCAAAACTAGCCAAATGTTATACAAATATATCAATTTATATTCAAAGCATGGAATTCTCCTATTATTTAGTCGAATTCTCCATTCTTGAAGAAATCCCAAAATCCAACTCCGGGCCCGCATGCTCGGATTCTAGAAATTCTCGGAGGAAACACTCACCCATAGCCTAAGGATCATTAATACATGATTTTTACTTGATTTCATAGCTAATTGACGAGTAATTTTCTACATTTTCAAAATCTCTAGGTTACTACCCCAAATCCTTAGTTTTCACTAATTAGGTAGTTAATTTAGCGTGTAATCCATGCATGCAACTAATATTAAAGTAGAATTTACTTACCTTCAATAACTAGGTCGTTTGCCCCTCTAGAATGCTGAAAGCGCCCCAAGGAAGAAGAAGAAGAAGAAGAAGAAGAAGAAGAAGAAGAAGAAGATGAGGAAATAAATTAAATCCCGTTATAAAAACACACTGCCCAGCTGCCCCTTCTATGCGAACGCATCAGGGGCAGTGCGTTCGCGATGAACAAATGGCCAGGGCCTGTTGAGGCCTTCTATGCGAACGCGGAGGCTAGCTTGGCTAGACCTACGAGAACGCGGCTTGGGGTGCGGGGTGCGAACGCACTGAGTAAGGGCTAAGCTGGTCTGGCCCAATGCCCTACCCTATACGAACGCATAGGGAAAATTTTCACCCCTGCCCAGATCCTTATATGCGAACGCGGCAGAGCAACCGCGAACGCATAGAAGGAAACTAGACACAGAAATTCTGGTGTTTTGCATTTAACTCCAGGGGTCCGAAACTCACCCGAGCCCCTCGAGACCCTGTCCAAAGGCACTAGCAAGTCTGTATTCATTATACAGACTCACTTGAATTTTTAGAACGTGAAAAACAACAACGAAACTAAGAATTCGACCCAAAAACCAAATTGAATCAACTTTGAACTTAAAGTTCTAGAATTCTCTAACAATGCGCCGAACCGACCTATACTGCTCGGAATGACACCAAATTTTGCAGGCAAGTTATAAATGACATAATGGAACTATTTAAGGTCTCAAAATTCCATTCGGACCTCGATAACACAAAGACACGTCCCAAACCACAATATTAACTTAAGGAAATCCTTATTTTGATATTTGGCGCCGAAACACTCCCGAGTCATCCAAAATCCATTCCGAACATACTTCCAGGTCCGAAAGCATTATACGAAGCTATCGGAACCGTCGAAACTCGATTCCGAGTTCATTTACTAAAAATATTGACCGTAGTCAAACTTGGCCTTAAAGGCCAACCTTAAGGAACCAAGTGTTCCTATAGCACTCTAAACACTTCCGAATCCCGGACCACCCGCCCCCGCAAGTCATAAATCACAATAAGATGCTATGGGAAGTTTCATTTAGGGGAACGGGGTCCGATAATGCAAAAAGACCGGTCGGGTCGTTACAGGAGTAGTACCGATTTAAGAATCAACATAGATTATGCAGAGTAAACACACAACGGGAGAGAATCAGAAACCCTAGTAATTAAAATAGGGTAAAATCACACAGAATTAGGGGTTTACAAAGAACATGACATGAATCACTGAATAAGCATAATACAAGCAAGAAAGGTAAAGATTTAGAGGTATTGATGAACAAAAATAGAGTAGAATCATAGAATAAGCATGGGTAATAGCAGCTAGAAACCCTAAAAAGCAATATACGGTAAAACATCACGAAATTACAGAGTATTCAAGAGAACATAGTGATCATAATAGAACAGATAAGCATATTGTTGGAAACAAACTTAGAGCCACAGATTAAAGCCAAGACTATAGGGTCTTTTAACGAAATAATTCAGACACAGAAAGGGAAAGGCTTAAACATAACGAAAATCACAAAATAATACTTAAAATCTGAAGGGAAATCGTTTTTGAAAAAAAGGTTTGAAACCCTAGTTTTGAGATGAAAGATCATTTAGAAATATGAGAATTTTTCGAAGGAAACATGTAAAAAGCTTCATAACATACACAGATCTAAGACAGATCTAAAGGAAATCGGAAAATATTAGGAGTTAGGGTTTCAGAGAACACAGTGAAACAAGAAAAACCTTAAAGATGTCGCCGGCTTTAGCTGGGAAAGTCATAGCTCTTACTCAGATGGCCGGAGGTGGCTGGAAAATGGCATGAGGGACCATGGTTAGGATTTGAACCGCTCCAGGTTCACCTGAGGACCTCAGGGTATCATTAGACAGGCATGGGGTGAAGCAAGGGCCAAGAGATGATGAGAGGCCATGGTTTTCGGCGAGAGAGATGGCCGGAGAAGATGGAAGGTGGAAGGTTCTAGAGAGAACCAGAGATAGAGAGAGGGAGATAGAGAGACGGTTGAGAGAGAATGGGAACGGGGGAAATGAATGGGGGGTAGTCATTAGGGGTTAAATTAGGAAGGGGGAGATCTAGCCGTTGATTTGAAAAAATCAACGGCTCAGATTGCATAGGGGAATTGGGTGGGGTAGGATAGGGATTGGGCTTGGGTATTGGGTTATGTAATTGGGCTGGTTCCAATAGGCTGAAATTGAATTAAAATTGGGCTATAATTTAAACAGGGAGGGGCTAATTGTTAAATACCTGATTAAATAGATAAATAATTAATAGAAATAGCTAATAATTGCATAAAATTAAATTAAACTTAAATAGGTGGAATTAAGGTAATTAATTAATATAGAAAATATAAAATGAATAATTATTGAATTAAAATGGCATAAAATGTACAATTAGGCTATAGTTGCAGCATTATTGTAATTAAAGCCAGATAATGCAAAATTGGCTAATTTGTGAAATAATAAAATCCTAATAGGATTAAAAATGATATATTGAGCTGGGAAATATTTTGAAATCATTTATAATACAATTTATGAATAATTATTGAATATAAAAATACTGAATAAATTTGAAAAGAATTTAATAAAAATACGAAAAATTACGAAAAAATACCAGTTATTATAAAGAGTGATTTTAAAGGTATATATGCAAATTTTAAAATAGTTTGAGGAAAAATTGGGTATCAACAGCTGCCCCTCTTTACCCGGGAAGGATGGAAGAGTTGTCTGGTAAAGACATGATGGCCAATTTTGACCGAGCGAAGCGGTTTGAATTGGTTTAGGCCGCACCCTGGTTTCTGAGTTGCATACATATCCCTGGTTTTACAGGAATCAGGCCGTATGTAGTTCAGGAGTCATCAGCGAAGTATACCGATGGAGTTTTATAAGGACGGACGCAATATATAGGACTGATTGAATGAACGACTTACGGGGTAATTAAGAGAACTGGAGCGGGATCGCTCCTGCCGGGACGGTCGCTGTTCGCCGGATTACCTGCAAATAAAAAATACAAGCATATATAGTGCGTAATTTAAACATGATGCGAAATCCCGTCGGACCATGAATGATGTCTTCAGACGGTTAAGAATGACGTCTTTAGACCATAATGTCCTGGGCCATGAATTGCTTGATGCAGGATTCGCATGCCATGAAATGATGTTCTCTGGCCATGAGATGATGCCTCCGAACCATGATGCCTTTGAATAATGATATGCAAACTGATAAAAGAGATCCTCAGGCCATGACATGGTGTTCTCGGGCCATGAAGATGGTGCCTCTGAACGATGACGCCTTTGGATAAGTTGGCGATATTTCAGCCATGAAGATGAAATAGTATGATGCTGACAGGATAGAGCTTAGTCTTGCGAATTAAAGGGGTAGAGCTTAGCCCAAAAGGAAAGCGCAGTAAATAATGCTAGAGGCATTGATTGCTTTTGAGAAGTAAATAGGAGGCAGCGTTTAGCCTCGGAAGGCAGAATGGTAGCCTTATGTGATATGCGAATGCAGATGGAGGTAGAGTTTAACCTCGGAAGGCAGAAATATAGCCTTATGCAATATGCGAATGCAGATGGAGGTCGCACTTAACCTCAGAAGGCAGAAAGGTAGCCTTATGCAAGATGCGAATACGGATGGAGGTAACGTTTAACCTCGGAAGGCAGAAAGGTAGCCGTATGCAATATGCGAATGTAGATGGAGGTACCGTTGAACCTCGGAAGGCAGAATGGTAGCCTTATGCAATATGCGAATGCACACGGAAGTAGCGTTTAACCTCGAAAGGCAGAAAGGTAGCCTTATGCAAGATGTGAATGCAAATGGAGGTAGCGTTTAACATCGGAAGGCAGAAAGGTAGCCTTATGCAATATGCGAATGTAGATGGAGGTAGCGTTTAACCTCGGAAGGCAGAAAAGCAGCCTTATGCAAGATTAAAGAAGGACAACAGAAATTCTTAGCTGGTGTTAAATTGCGGTAGAGCATTGTGATAATGAAGCATCGTTTGTGCTGATAATAAATGTTGGCATGACGAGTTTGAGGAACGATGTCTGTCCTTTGAGCGGATAATATGTTTTGGGGCTTTTACAATTTTGTGCATGCATCCAAAGAAAGATCGTGAGTCTTGTAAAGGGGAAAGGTTAGTTCGCATTCCTGCTGGCTCTGCTTGGCTCGTTTGCTTGATCATGATGATACTGTCTGTATCATTGGGGTAGAATTCGCTAAACAAGCTGCTTCAGAAAAAATAAATATGCATGATTTTTTAAGATATAATATATAATCCAAAATAGTTTTTGATGAACCGACGACATGACGCGGCTTGAGACATTGCAACCTCTCCTGCTGCGGAATTTTGAGGGTCCTTCTCAAAATGCTGCCCCAGTTTGCTGGGTGGACGCCTATGACTACTGCTTGCGCGGCGATTGGCTGAACTTGCTTCAGAATTTTGAGAGTCCTTCTCAAAATTCTGCCCCAATTGGCTGGGTGAATGCTTGCGGACTGCTACTCGCTTTAGAATTTTGAGGGTCCTCCTCAAAATCCTACCCCAGTTTCTATAGTAGCGCTTGACTACATCTGAATTTATCGGTTTTGACCAAACTTCTCCGTCCATTTCTTCAAGTATGAGTGTTCCTCCTGTTAGCACTCTATGAACCATGTACGGACCTTGGTAGTTGGGAGAGAACTTCCCCTTGGCTTCATCTTGATGCGAAAAGGTTTTCTTTAACACCAGCTGCCCTGGTGTGAATCGTCTCGGCTTGACTTTCTTGTTGGAGGCCCTGGACATTCTGTTCTGATATAGTTGACCATGACATACTGCATTCATTCTCTTCCCATCTATGAGGGATGTATAATTCTTAGAGATGGAATCTCCATTTCGGCAGGAATAACAGCCTCTGTACCATAAACTAGCATATAGGGAGTTGCCCCTGTTGATTGCGGACAGTGGTACGGTATCCCAATAAAGCGAATGATAACTTTTCATGCCACTGCTTGTGCCTTTCTATCATCTTCCTTAGTATCTTTTTGATGTTTTTGTTAGCGATCTCTACGACTCCATTCATTTGAGATCTGTATGCTGTGGAATTTTTGTATTTGATCTTGAGAATTTCACACATAGATTTCATCAAGTCGCTGTTGAGATTAGAACCATTGTCGGTGATGATTAACTCGGAAACTCCGAACTGACAAACAATGCGGTCACGGACAAAGTCGGCCACGACTTTCTTAGTAACTGCTTTGTAGGAGGCCGCTTCGACCCATTTAGTGAAGTAGTCAATGGCGACCAAAATGAACCTGTGGCCATTGGAGGCGGCAGGCTCGATTGGTCCAATAACGTCCATACCCCAAGCGGCGAATGACCATGGTGAGCTTGTTGCATTGAGCTCACCCGGGAGCACCTTTATCATATCCCCATGTATATGGCAGTGGTGGAACTTCCGAACATATTGGATGCAGTCCGTTACATAGTCATCCAAAAGTAACCAGCTCGGAGTATCTTCTTTGCTAGAACAAAATCGTTCATATGTGTGCCACAGGTCCCAGCATGTTCCAGCAATTTTGATGCTTCTTTTGCGTCAACACACCTTAATAATCCCAAATCGGAAGTCCTCCTATACAGGATTCTTCCGTTGTGGAAGAAATTGTTGGACAATCTACGAAGTGTGCGTTTCTGAGTGGGATTTGCAAGCTCGGGGTATTTTCCTTTTGCCAAATACTCATCGATGTCATGAGACCATGGATTTCCGTCTGCTTCTTATTCGACATGGGCACAGTAAGCTGGCTGATTATGGATCTTTATAGGAATAGGGTCAATGAAATTCTTGTCTGGATGCTGGATCATTGAGGAAAAAGTAGCTAATGCGTCGGCGAACTCATTCTGGATTCTGGGGACGTGCCAGAACTCTATCTTTGTGAACCTCTTTCTTAATTCCTGTACGTGGTGCAGATACGACAGTATCTTGGAATTCTTTGTTTCCCACTCTCCTTGTACCTGATGTACCAATAGGTCTGAATCCCTGATCACTAACAGCTCCTGGACGTTCATGTCAATGGCCATATTGAGCCCCAAGATGCAGGCTTCATACTCGGCCATATTGTTGGTGCAAGGGAACCTGAGTTTGGCGGATATCAGATAACGNTATCTTCTCCTATGAATGATACCTCTTCATCAGGAAAATATGTTTTCAGGGGTTCGTATCCTCCGTCTACGGGATTCTCAGCAAGATGGTCTACCGGAGCTTGTCCTTTAACTGCCTTCTGAGTCATGTAAACAATGTCGAATCCACTCAGCAGGATTTGCCACTTGGATAGCTTGCAAGTGGGCATGTGCTTCTGAAAGATGTACTTTAATGGATCCATCCTTGATATGAGATATGTTGTGTAGGCACAGAAGTAATGCCTCAGCTTTTGGGNCTCATATGGAGTGAACTTCTTGCTGAGGTAATAAATAGATTGTTCCTTTCTTCCCGTTTCATCATGCTGCCTCAGAGCACAACCGAAAGCTCCATCTAACATGGCAAGATAGAGTAACAGAGGTCTTCCTAGCTCGGGAAATACTAGGACTGACGGTGTTGACAAATATTCCTTGATTATATCAAAAGATTTTTGACAATCATCGGTCCACTAGGTCGCAACGTCCTTCTTCAGCATCTTAAAGATTGTCTCACAGATGTCTGTAGACTGTGCTATAAACCATCTAATGTAATTTAGCCTCCCCAAGAAAATCATCACATCTTTCTTGTTCCTTGGTGGTGGTAGTTCTTGAATGGATTTGACTTTTGACGGATCCAATTCTATTCCCCGGCGGCTTACAATAAACCCCAACAACTTCCCAGCAGGAACCCCGAATGCACACTTCACGGGGTTTNTATTGA
Source organism: Nicotiana paniculata (assembly GCA_005239505.1). Lineage (NCBI taxonomy): Eukaryota > Viridiplantae > Streptophyta > Magnoliopsida > Solanales > Solanaceae > Nicotiana > Nicotiana paniculata. Next base: position 19,279 of record ML336379.1, read on the forward strand.
AGAACTTCCCCAAATTCTCCATTTGATCAGCAACTTTCTTTTATTTGATAATGACATCATCCACGTACACCTCGATCTCCTTGTGAATCTTGTCATGGAATATGGTGGTCATGGCCCTCATGTAGGTGGCCCCTGCATTCTTTAGACCGAATGACATCATCTTGTAACAATACACTCCCCACGGTGTGATGAACGCCGTTTTCTCAGCATCATCCTCATCCATCCAAATATGGTGATAACCGGCTAAGCATTCCACGAAGGACTGCAAGTCATGCTTGGCGCAATTGTCAATCAGAATGTGTATATTTTGTAAGGGGAAGCCATCTTTCGGATTGGCCCGGTTGAGATCCCGATAGGCGACGCAGACTCTGGCCTTCCCGTCCTTCTTTGGCACAGGTACAATGTTGGCTAACCATGTTGGGTACTCCACTACCCGGAGAACTTTGGCGTTGATCTTCTTGGTAACTTCTTCTTTGATTTTCAAACTCATGTCGGGTTTGAACTTTCTGAGCTTTTGTTTCACCGGTGGACACATTGGATTGGTTGGCAGTTTGTGAGCCACAATAGATGTACTTAGACCAGTCATGTTATCATACGACCATGAAAATACGTCCTCATACTCTTTCAGAAACTCTGTGTATTCATTCTTTTCTGATGGTGACAAATGAATGCTTATGCGAGTCTCCTTGACGTTTTCTGAATTTCCCAGGTTGATAACTTCAGTCTCGTCTAGGTTGGACTTAGGTCTGTTCTCAAAATTCTCAACTTCTTTGACTATCTCGTCAGGTATGTCGTCTTCGTCTGAATCAATGTCTGTTTGCTGTGTTGTCTCATTGCATGTCACACTCATTAGTTTATCAAGACAAGTAATAGTAATGCTGTATAAATAAAGTAATGAGAGAGGACAATAGGAATAAATATCGGATTCGTAAGAGAAATTTAGAATATGCTTTGACGAATTGAATAACTATTTTGAACATTGAAGATCTTATTGCAGAAATTGAAAAATGCAGGAAAAGGAAAATCATTTAGTAAATAAAACAGTAAATAATGCTTTTTTTAGCCTTGCTACCCCGAGGCTCGTCGGGCTTTGGTCGTCTTGATAGACCAGTTCTTGAGATATGCCCCCTTGCTTACAGTCTGTATGGAAGGGCCTTCCCCCTCCTCCTCGAGAACAACACAACAATCCAAGGTGGCGACCGGTCGTTGAATTCCTGCCAAGTGTACTCATACCCCAGACCGAAAGTGGTACCATGTTTCTTGAGTTTTATGGGCTTTGTGATCCCTTGGAGGTTCTTACCGAGCCCTTTGCCTGTTTAATATCCTCTCCAGTTCAGGATGCTCTCAATCTTGCTATCCCACCACTTGTCATTGTCGATAACATTGACCCGCTCAATGTGGTGGTATGTTCCTCCGCCTATCTTCCTTTTCCCGTCAATCACCGAAATAGTTTGACGACTATAAATGGGGTTGCTACCGTCACCATGAATAATCACCTCTTGGTGGTTCCACTCGAATTTTACCGCCTGATGTAGCGTTGACGCTACAGCTCCAGAAGCATGAATCCAGGGTCGTCCCAACAATAGGTTGTAGGATACTGGTACATCTATCACCTGGAAATCCATTTCGAACCAAGTCGGTCCCATCTGCAGACATAGACTGATCTCCCCCATGGTGACCTCTGAGAACCATCGAAGGCTTTCACATCGATCGCTCCATCCCTTATCTCATGTAGCCCTTTACCCAATTTCTTGAGTGTTATCAACGGACAGATGTTAAGACTGGAACCTCCATCGATCAAGCTCCTTGTGATGAAATGATCTTCGCATTGCACGGTGATATGCAGTGCTTTGTTGTGCCCCAATCCTTCAGGTGGTAGCTCGTCCTCATGAAAAGTGATTTAATGACTCTCTAGTACCTGGCCTACCATATTATCCATTTCCCCGCTAGTGATGTTGCTTGGCACATATGCTTCACTTAACACTTTCAACAAAGCATTTCTGTGTGTTTCAGAATTCTGCAGCAGAGAGAGGATGGATATCTGTGTCCGTGTCTTGTTCAGCTGGTCGATGACTGAATACTCCTTAGCCTATACCTTTCTCCAAAGTTCATCGGGACCTGTTTCGATAAGGGGAGGCCGGTTGGCAGCCTGCTTGCTTGATTTGGCCAGATGCTCAGCGGTGTAGACCCTACCAGTTCTCGTCGTACCCTGTGCTGCGACAGCTTCCTCAGACCTAACCTTGCCTTTCCTTCTCACCTCGGCTGTGTAGTCCCAAGGGATAGCGTTTGAATAGAAGGGTGGTGTGGTTGACATTGCCATCGGAATTGGTGCGGCCATCCTTACTTCAAACGAAATGTGTGTTCGGGGTGGCAAGACTGCGACCTCGAATGGTGCCGGTGCATTTGTTGGAGATACAAACTCAACTTCAATTGGCATTGGTGACTTGCAGGTGGCGCTGCTTCAAACTCAAAGGGTATAAACATATTCACCTCAGCATCCTCAGATGGTTGAATCTAGACTATGATCGGTTTGAGAGTGACTGCGTGTTTCTTTGGGTCATCGCCTTCTGCGATCAACCCGATTGATCCCTCGGGATCCCAATCATCTTCTATTTCAATCATATGGATACCTCTACACTTATGGTCTGACTGAGGATTGTCGCGGACGTTTGGAGCGGGTCTTTTGCCACAATAATCTTGTTGTCAATGAGAGCCTGTATTTTGTCCTTCAGAGAGCGGCATTCCTCGATGGTGTGTCCTTTCATGCTGGAATGGTATGCATAATATTTTTTAGGTTAACCCACTGAGAAGGGTTCTCCGGGGTGGAAGCAGGGATAGGTGTGACATAACCAGTAGCTTTGAGCTTCTCATACAGCTGGTCAATGGGCTCGGCTATGGCGGTGTATTGCTTCGGAGGGCGGCGATCAAAACTTGGACGAGGTCTAGGGAAGTTTTGGCATGCAGGGGTGATTGGTAATGGGATGGCTGGGAATTATAAGTGTGGTAAATGGGAGGGGGTTGTGAGTACCTGGGCGAAGCAGGTTGATATGTGGGCGGTGGAGCTTGGTAGGAAGGTGGTGGAGCTTGGTAGTTCGGTGAGGGTGCTTGGTAATTTGGAGTTGGATGGTATGTGAATGGAGGTGTTGGATAAGTTTGGTATTTGAGTGGGGACTTGGCTCTTTGTGCAATCATTACGGCTCCCACATCTCTCTTTTTAGACATATCACCGGACTGTAAAGCCTTGTTAGTGGCTTGCAAGGCTTTAAAATTTGTAACCATACATCTTTTAATACCTTCTTCAATCCGCTCACCCAATTTGATGATGTCGGAGAACTTATGGCCTTCAACCATCATTAACCGTTCATAATACTGCGGGTCCTGAGCCCGGAAAAAGAACTTGTTCATCTGTTCTTTCTCTAGAGCAGGACTGACTTTAGCGGCTTCGGACCTCCAGCGAGTAGCATACTCGTGAAAGGTTTCTATGGGTTTCTTCTTCAAATTTTGAATGTAGAACACATCTGGTGTGTTCTCTCTAAACCTGTCCATAAAATCAGACGCCATACTTACCCAGTTCGACCATTTCTTGGGGTCTTGGCTGATGTACCAAGACAGTGCGTCTCCATTTAAACTCCTCATGAATAGCTTTATGTGGATTCTTTCATCCTTCCCAACGCCAACCAATTTGTCGCAATAGGTCCTCAGATGGACTCTCGGATCACAAAAATTTTGAACTTTGGAGGTTTGTACCCCTCGGGCAGTTCGACATCAGGTTGGATACAAAGGTCTTCATAATTCAACCTTTCAATTCCCTTGGTTCCTTCAACATCCTGGACTCGGCTGGTCAGTTTCCTAAGCTCCTCGGCTAGGTTCTTGATAAGTAAATCCTTTCTGTCAGACTCAGATGCCTGTTAGGTATGCGGAGTGGAGTGGGTCACGGTTTCTACATAGATGGGATTGTTATAGGTGTGGAAATGGTCCTGTGTGGGGTTTTGAGGTTCTGGGATGAGTGGTGGAGTGTTATTTGAGGTGTGGCAAGCATTGCACTGCGTCGGGAGAGTTTGGTTCGTTGGGGGAGTGACGTGATGTTGAGGTATGGGATGATTTAACTATCTTGAGATATTTTGTGGAGGTGCGAGGTTTTGAGCATTTGGAAGGTTGACGTCGGGGACGTTGAGGGAAAATGACAAGTTGGCCAGATTCCGGACTTGATCGAGTTCTTTCTGAAACTTCAGAAATTTCTGTTCAAGTGGTGACATGTTTTCATGCAGGACCTGAATACCTCAGCCATCAGTGGCCTCTACCTGTTCAATCATATTCTCCTTTCTGTGCGGCTAGATTCGTCCATCTTACTTTTGCCTTTGTCGTTGCCCTTAGGAGGACTAGGAGGAGGAGTAGGTGGAGGGCGTTGGATCTTGTGCGATATGCTGATGATGCCAGAATGCCCGAACTAACCTTTTGGGAGGGGAGTAAGAAAAAGAAATAAAAACAAAAGGTAACCAAGTCAGTGAGGATTATGAAAAGAATATTGCGGTATTTAAACACATAATGTGGAAATGTAAAGCGCGTCCTAAGTTGGGAACCTCTTTGTGCCCGAGGTAGGCCTAGCGACAAATTGATTTGGAGAACTTAAAATGCTAAATGCCTCATTTTATTGATAAGAAAAAATAGACAAATCCCAAAACGACAGACGAAAAATAAAAGTCAATAATGGCCATTGGCCTTATTACATTGATAGAAAAATAAATACTCTCCTATCTACTTGGTCCCATAAGGACCTTCCCCAGACTCGGAATTCTTGCTTTCCTTGTATAGTTTTCCCAGCTCGCGAAGTCCCAGCAATAGGTAGGTTCTGGCTAGGTATCCTCCTATAGCTCCCTCAGCCTTTTGACAATCTTCGACTCTTTTGATGAAATTTTCTTCCAACTCGACTATACCTCGTTCCAAGTACCCCAGCCTCTTGTTGGCGTTGATAGTCACGTCCTTCCATTCCTCGATCAGTTTCTTATTGGACTCATGTATCTTGTGGTGGTCATCCTCATATTCCCGGATCCTTTTGTGCAGTTGGTTGAATTTGACTTGTGCCTCGTCCCTTTCATCTATAACCCTATAACCTCGGACGTACCCCGACTTGCTCTGGCCACCCAAATCCTCTTCTAACCAACCAAGATAGAAATGGGTACAACCGGCATGATATATGTCTGGCTCGATGGTGTCTTTCTCAAGTATAACCTTGCAGTGCCACAGGTGCTGAGCTTGGCATTTGTGAGGAATGTCATTGTCACACCTCCTTTTTCACTACCCCTGTATTAATGAAAGGGGTAATAAGGTAGTTTTTCCACTTTAAGTGACATTATTCGGATTTGGGATTTATTTTAGTTTTCAGAGTCGCCTCTCGGATTTTTGATGATGTTCCGGGACACCGTTTTATTTTAAAAATCCCAAACCGAGGAAATTTTGACTCTATTTTAAGTTGTCCGCGACCAGAAATCCGAGTAAGGAATTTTGTTAACCCGGGAGAAGGTGATAGGCATTCCCGAGTTCCGTGGTTCTAGCACGGTCACTTAACTATTAATATTTGGCCTGAATTGTCTGATTATTTATGTATTTATAGCCTATTGTGTCTTTTTAACTTTTTAGCCGCTTTGAATTATTTTAAACAATTATGGAGTTTACTTAAACAAGTTGCGATGTCACTTGTTATTTTATACACATCGCCAATCATGCCTCGAGAATCGTACCCACGATCTACTACATGTTTATTTTAATTTGAATTTAGGGGTCGAGTCACGCCAGCTTGCACTCGAATTTTGGAATATCGTAGCCATGACCGTGCCACGGGAACCGTACCTATAGTCACGACAATTTATTATTAATCACGCCTAAAGCAAACAACTATATTTGTGATTTTGTTAGCCTAAGATTAAAGAAGAAGAAATACAAAATTTATGTAATCTATTTGGTTATGAAAAGCTACTGTAATGTGCTAGGGAAATTGAAAACATTGGTGGAGCATCCATCCACAATATCACCAGAAGCCTTTGAAAACCGGATTACTACATGACAAACGCAGATCCTCCACCAAACATACTCAGATGCTCTTAGCAAACACAAACACACACAGCTGATAAAAATAAAAGGCATACATCATTCACCTATAACTTGCCTATTTGAAATTTATCCAATAGAATACAAAACTAAATAGCACAAAAATAATAATCAAGGACACAAAAATATCCAATTAAAATACAAGGGAAAAGAGAGGATGCATGAATTGACCTTGATATTGAATGTGAAATTGGAATGCTAGGATGACTTTGACATTCATACACGGATAAAATCATGACTAAAACCGACATCAAAACCTTCAACTTTTGTCCAGAACTCCCCTCTCCATTCCGTCACTGTTTCTGTCCCTCCATGTGTATGTGCGCATATGCGCGTGGGGTCGTGGCGACAATGGGTTGAAGAAGATGGGTGAGGGTGGTGGTTGTGGTGGTGTTTGCCAGATTTTTGGCGAGTTCGGTGGTGACGACAAGCGAAGGTGGGTGTGCGACTGGTTTTGGTAAGGAGACAGGTTGTTACTGGTTTTCCGGCGAGTTGGGGGTCTGAGGGTTGCGGCTGCTGCTGGATGGAGAGTGAAGGAGATGAAGGTTGTCAACCCCTTTTTTGTTTTTGGTCGATGGTGACGGGAGGAAGAAGAGGCGACGATGTGTGTTGGAGTTCCGGCGGCGGGTGGTTTGGGAGATGAGGAGGGTGGCGGATATCCGGTGGCTTGGTGATGGTCAGCGGCGGGTTCCTTGGTATGGGATTTTGGAGAGTCTTCTGTTAGGTGTGAGGTTTTGTTATGTGTGTGTGTCTTTTTTTTTCGAAAAGAAAAAGAAACTGCTGTGTGTGGCCTCTTTTTCCGGCCATCTTGGGCGGGGGGTGGCGGCTGGTTAGAGTAGATGGGGGGGGATGCGGCTGCTCCTAGCTGTGTGTGTCTCCTCCCTTTAGCTCTTTGTAGGCATTACCTATAATATAGGTCTAGGTTTTGAGTGTATTTTNTGTCCCAAAGAAGAGTCTAGAAGGATCCCTAAATTGCACAATGCCTTTTAAAATAAGATAGAAATGCTGCACAATGTCAAAGCTAATCCTAATTAGTTAAACTAAACATGAGACTATTTTTGTGTTTTTGAAATTATATAAAGATAAAAATAAGGTACTATTTTTGTATATATATTTTTTAAATTTATGAAAAATACATAAACTATTTTTTTTTTTTTGTAATTTTCATTTTTCTTGTAATAAAATAAAGTAAAAGAGTCAAGATGAGTTGAAATAGCTATATTAAACCTAAACTAAGTATTTAAATGCTAAAATATGCAAAATGTTGGGGAGAGTCAAAAATCACATGTCTACAGCTGCCCTTCTTTGACTGGAAATACGAAGTATTTTCGGACAAAGAACGACTAGACATGTTTTTTTGACCTGGCCCTTATTTAAAGAGACCAAAACTAAGAGAAAGGAGGATGTGACCGAGTCCTAGTTTTGGACAGCCTACGTATCCCGGGTTATAAGGGAATCAAGTCGCGTGTAGTTCAAGAAGTTTTGGAGTGATGGAGTAGGTGGAGAGGATGAGGGACTCGAGTGAGGTGCCGTTCCGTCGAGGTTCCGGTCCGCGGTCCCATTATTACATTAAAATAAAAAAGAAAAGACTAATTAAGCCTATCAACTACGAGTTACAAGATTCCTATCTATGAGTCTTCTGAAGCTTGATCTTGAGTCTTGGCTGCTTCTTTATACAGACTCCGATCTGAATCTTGATGCTTGTTCGTTGTAGGTGTTGGTCAGATCTTCTTTAGCTTTTCGGATTAAGGCAGGATATACAGAACGGATGACTTCAATCTCGTTCTGAATAGTCCACGTACCACTTCTGCACCTTGGGTTTGGTCTTCTCTTTTTCTTTTTCGTTATTCTGGATCAAAACTTCTTCTTTTGGTCATCTTGAGTCTATTGTCCTAAATTGTAATCTGCGCAAAATCAAAAAGCAAATGAACAAAAATTTCTGCCCTAGTATTCACTAGGAAAATTTTGTTAGTTATTGTAAGGAAATCTATACTACTTTATTATTGAAAACGGTGAAAAGCCGGGAATAGTGCACCCGGAGTTAATGTAGACTAGGGAGTGGATACCCTATGCCCAAAGGTAAAATCAACTAGGGGTTGGAGACCCTATGTTGGAAGAGAATTGACAGGTTATGCTGTCATCACGAAAAGATCACCGGGTTATGCCGGTGTCTGGGGAAGGATCAACGGGTTATGTCGTTTGTCAAGAAAGAGATCACCAGGTTATGCCGGTGTCTGGGGAAGGATCAACGGGTTATTCCGTTGCTTGGGGAAAAGAGATCACTGGGTTATGCCAGTGTGAGGGAATGATCAACAAGTTATGTTGTTGTAAGGAAGAGATCACCAAGTTATGCCGGTGTCTGGAAAGGTCAACAGGTTATGTCGTTGCCTGGGGAAAAGAGATCACTGGGTTATGCCAGTGTCAGGGAATGTTCAAAAGGTTATGTTGTTGTCAGGAAAGATCGCCAGGTTATGCCGGTATCTGGAAATGAGATTCATCGGGTTATGCCGGGATCAACTAAGGAATTGACACCTATGTTGGAAAAAAGACTAAGGAGCGGAGACCCTATGTCTAAAGTCATCAACTAGGGAGTGGATACCCTGTGTTGGCATCCGGTTATGCTGTCATCAACAAGGGAATGGAGACACTATGTTGGAAAAGCGACTAGTGAGTGGAGACCCTATGTTGGAAAAGCGACTAGGGAGTGGAGACCCAATGTCTAAAAATAAAATCAACTAGGGAATGGAGACCTTATATTGGAAAATGAGACTACTGAATTGTGTATCTATGCTAAAATGAATCAAAAAGGATTTTTTTTTTGTTTTTTCTATTTTTTTTATATCTTAGGAGAAAGATTCATCAGACTAATACGTTTATCCTAGGAGAAAAATTCATCAGACTAGGGTTTTTCGTTATCTTAGGAGAAAGATTCATCAAACTAAGATTTTGATCCTAGGAGAAAGATTCATCAGACTAGGTCTTCTATCTTACGAGAAAGATTCATCTGACTAAGATTTTGATCCTAGGAGAAAATTCATCAGACTAGGTCTTCTATCTTAGGAGAAAAATTCATCTGACTAAGATTTTGATCCTAGGAGAAAGATTCATCATACTAGGTCATTTTTTTGTTATCTTAGGAGAAAGATTCATCAGACTAAGATTTTGATCCTAGGAGAAAGTTCATCAGACTATGTCCCCTTTTTTTTTGTATTTTGGGAGAAAGATTCATCAGACTATGAAGTTTATCCTAGGAGAAAGATTCATCAGACTAGGTTTTCTTTATCTTAGGATAAAGATTCATCAGACTAAGTCATTGATCCTAGGAGAAAGATTCATCAGACTAGGGTTTTTTATTATCTTAGGAGAAAGATTCATCAGGCTAAGATTCTTATCCTAGGAGAAAGTTCATTAGACTAGGTTTTCTATCTTAGGAGAAAGATTCATCAGACTAGGGTTTTTTATCATCTTAGGAGAAAGATTCATCAGGCTAAGATTCTTATCCTAGGAGAAAGTTCATTAGACTAGGTTTTCTATCTTAGGAGAAAGATTCATCAGACTAAGATTTTTATCCTAGGAGAAGGATTCATCAGACTAAGATTTTTATCCTAGGAGAAAGTTCATCAGACTAGGTCTCTTATCTCAGGAGAAAGATTCATCAGACTAAGATTTTTATTGGGAGGAAAATCCATCAGACTAGGAATTTTTATACTAGGAGGAAAAATGTGAAGAGTAATAGTGACATTCTATGTACACTAGCAAGACAAAAGGTAAAAGGTTTGATAAACTTCCCTTTTTCGGCTCTTATCTTCTTTTCTTTTTTTGAACCACTTTCGTTGCACTGCTTTGTTCCTGTTTCAAACAAAGAAAATTTTGTCAGTTTTAAAAAGTGGTGGTCAGTTTGTGGCCTTGATTCCTGAGCAACTTGGCTTTTGCTCAATAAACTTGAGTCGGTTTCAAGAGACTTTTGCTCTGCATCAACCCTGATTGTTTCACACCTAGTGCCATTTGTATTTGTGGCTCAGTCAGCCTTATCCCAAAAGGAGATCTTTACTTAGGCGACCTTTTCTAATATCTTGATTGGCTTCTTGCCTTTTGGAGCAATTTGTCTATCAGAGAGAATCATCAGTTATCTTTACTTGCGCCAAGTAGGCTGACAAGGGTCTTTTGGGGGGAAGCCTCTGCATGAATCCTCTATGCATGTTGACTGTAACATTGGATTGCTGGACAAACTCAATTTTGTGCAACTAAAAAGCTGATAGCAGATTTTGAAATCTTTTCTTGTTTGTTTTGAAAAATACTGACTCAGAGTGAAGGACACCATGACGCAAAGAAACAAGTATTAACAAGCAATGCCCCTGTCGGAAGGACAGAAGGAAGAGGCTCTTTTTTCTTTTTATTTTGCAGTAACTAGCCTTAATGATTATGACATGCATTTTGGACTCAACGGCCTGATCTATCAAACTGGTCTAATCTTTCCTTTTACCATTCCTATGACCTTTGAAGTCGGGCTTGTTTGTGCCAATTCTTTACATCAGCTTCACGACTCACCTTGGACTACTGGTGCCCCGAGGGGTTTTCACCAACAAGTCTCTCTCATTTATTTTTCTCTACTTACCATTGCCTTACAGTGCCCGTGAGGGTTTTCACTAGTAAGACTCTCTCATTTTTTCTTCTTTATTTTTTCTTTTCTTTTGCTTTCTTGGATGAGCACCTTGACAGTGTTTTATGTCGCGTGACAACCATTGCCCATTGCATACTTCAATTGGCATTCTTGAAGGCATATCGGAAGGTATTTATTTGGAAGGTTATTGGATAGGGTTGGAAAGGAAGGTCGGCATGAAGGCTTAAAGTAGACTCAAAATTAGGGGTTATAAACTTACAACCCTCGGAAACGACTCTTTTAAAAGGGAAGTAAAATTTCTGCCCCAGTTTTAGCTACTGGGATTTTTCTGGATTTTTTTTTTCTTTTGAATCTTATTTTGTTGGACCGAACAGTGTAAGGCTGCCCGCGTATCCTATTTTTTTAAGGAATCAGGTCTAACGTAGTTCAAAAATCTAAGCTAACTATTTTTCATCTTTCTTTCTCTTTTTTTTTCATGTTTTTTTTTCTCACTTTTTTTTCTTTTTTTTTCGAAACAGGTTGCCCCACCTTTTATTTTTTGGGGGGCATGGACCTTTGACTGTTTTTTTTTCTCTCTTTGTTTTCATTTGAACTTTCTAAGAGCTTCCCTAGTTTGTACTCTTGGGGCATGGATTTTTTTTCATTTTTGTTTTATTTTTTATTTTCATTTTCAATTTTGACTTTTGGCTCTAACCTTGATTCCAAAAGAGGGTGGTCAAAGAAAAATGACACCATCTCAAAAGAGGTAAATAAGGGTATAAAGTGTTAAGATAGAAGAAAAAGGGCCTCCCAGCCTAGAGAACGCCAAAACATATTATCTTTTTGTGATCATAGCGTTGATGAACATGTCTATATTCTTGGTGTGTCATGGTCGAAAGACACTTTCCATCCGTTAATGCCAAACTTTCAACCGAGCTTCAATTGGTTAAACATCCTCAAGCCCGATGTTCACAATGATTTGAAGGTGAATTTTACTCGACCTTAATTCCGAAGTATCTCAAATCTTTATTCATCCTCAAAAGTGTCTCTTTCTCACTTATCTCATTCAAGACTAAATCAGTTTTTAAAGATCTGGTCAAAATTTCCGCATGCATGTCATATCACTAAAACTAGCGAGAAAGGAACAAAGCATGGAATGACACAAAAGGACATATTGTTTTTCATTGAGTAAAGGATGGAAGGGCTTAACAACAAGACAAAAAACCTAAAATCCGAGTTACAACCCTAAAATAACCCGGATAATAAAAATAGCAACAAAATAGACAGACAAGACTGACACAAACAGAACAGAGGGATAGAAGGGTTTTACTCAATAAAACAAATAAAATTTGGATCACAACCCTTAAATAACCTAGATAATAGAAAAAACATCAAAACAAGCTACCATTATTCCTTCCTAGTAAGGAGGGAATGACTTTTCAATTGCTAAGCTTGACATTTAGCCACAAATTTGCTCATCATAATCAGCAAAGCTTTCTCCAATTTCAAAATCATTAACTTCAGTCAGCAAATTCCCGAGAGGATTCTCATACTCCCTGTCACCACGCATCATCCCCACAAAGTGTGCATCATCATGTGCAGGTAAATGATTATGCGTGATAATATGGGTGTCACTGTCTTGGATCACAATCAGATTTTCCAGGACCATCCTTTCTATTTCTCTTTTCAAATCCCGACAGCTTTCAACATCGTGCCCTGGGCATTGGAATGGTATTCACACCTTTTAGAAGGGTCAAAGCTTCTTGCACGTGGATCCACATGATTTGGAGGAATGGGTGCAATCATGTCATAATGCTTTAATTTCTCAAACAAGCTTGCATATGACTCTCCTATTGGTGTAAAATTATACTTCAACCTTTGTTCTCCTCTATACCCCCTGCCTGGATGTGGGCTATAGGGCACTTGGAAATTCAGTGGAGGCTAGTAGAGATTTTGCAATGCTCTCCTTCTGGGGTGTCTTGGTGGCTGGACAACATACTCAGGTCGAGCAAAGGAGTATTGAGAGTTCTGAGGTAGATAGGATTTCTCAGGGGAATCATTGGAAAACAGACGAGGCTGGTCATACCTTCGAGATGTTCTCCTAGGACCTCTTCTCAACCCTGATGCCATCATGATTTCTTTATCTTTCTCATTTATGATCACTAAAATTACCAGATTTCATTTGGACAGCCTGAGTTGCGGCTTTGAACACTGCTTGACTTATGATTTTTCCTGTCTTAAGGCCATTTTCAACCATTTCTCCTATTTTGATTTCTTTCGAGAATGATTTTCCAATTGCGGACATCACGTTTTGAAAATAATCTGGCTCTTGATCCTGAAGGAAGATAGTGATTAGCTCGTGGTCATCCATGGGTGGCTTAACTCTAGCTGCTTGCTCTTTCCATTTAATGGCATATTCCCTGAAACTTTCAGTTGGTTTCTTCTTCAGGTTTGAAAGGGAATTGCGGTCCGGGGTAATGTCGATGTTGTATTGGAACTGTTTGAAAAAGGCCTGAGCCATGTCATCCCAGACATACCATCGAGATGTTTCTTGATCAGTAAACCATTCAGAGGCTACCCCCGTAAGGCTTTCCCCAAAATAAGCCATTAGAAATTCTTCATTTCTTCCTGCACCTCTTAGCTGATTGCAATACCTTTTCAGGTGGGCTATGGGATCTCTATGTCCATCATACTTTTCAAATTTGGGAGTCTTGAAACCAAGTGGCGAACGAACATCGGGGAACATACATAGATCCTTGAAGGCAATACTCTTCTGACCTGCCAACCCTTGCATGTTTTTCAACTGTTGTTCTAAGCTATTCACTCTTTTGATCATTTCTTCCTGTGCCATATTTTGGACAGGCTTCTCAATATTTGCAGGAAGATCAAATAGGTACGAATGGTACCCAGGAGAGTGGTATTGTTCTTGCTGGATAGTAAATTGTGACTCATGAGTTTTCTTCTGTACCACTGTTGGTTGTGGCACAGTGAAGACATGCATAACAGCAGCGGTCTGATTGGTTGTCAATGGCACACTTTGGGAGTGTGCAACAAAAGTTTCAGTTGTAGTTGTACAGTTGGGATAAGGACTGAACCCAAGTGGATAGGATTGCTTAGGCAATGAGGCCGGAATGGTAGTAGTCGAGACGGATGTGAACTCTGGGAAACCATGAATAGAAAAAGGCGGTCCTTGGCCATTGACCCATGCTTGACGCATTTCAGTCATTTGCTGTTTCAGTATTCTGTTTTCCTCAACCACAGTAGACTCTTGTCGAACCTTCTGACCCTGAGTCTCTTGAGCACTCATAACAGCTTCGGTGTCAGTTGTCATTTTTCTCTTGGATTTTGCGTTGTCAGCTTACCACAAACCGACCACATCAAACTTTCTTCACAATCCAAAACAAAAGACACGTTAGAATGGACTCAGTCAGTCCTTATTATCATCATTCTTCTTTTGATTTTTTTTCTTTCTTTTATCTTTTTGAAATCATTCGACCGAACCTGATGTGGGTTGCCTACGTATCATGACGCCGCATGAATCAGATCTTGCGTAGTTCAGGAAGATTGAGAATAATATGAATAACCTAACTCTTTTGTTGTTGTTGTTTTTTTTTTTTTTTTTTTTTTTAACAAAGACTTAAAAAGAAGAAAGAAAATATTTTTCGGATTTAGATTTGTTTTATTTGTTTTTTTGATAATTTTTTAAAAGAAAGACTTCTAAAGAATAAGAAAATATATGTTTTTTTTAATTTCGAAAGAAAAATTTCTAAAGAAAAAAAGAAATATTTTTGGATTTTTTGGACTTTTATTTTGAATTTATGAAAGAAATACTTCTAAAGAAAAAGAAAATATTTTTGAAGCTTGAATTTTCTTTTCGATTTTCGAAAGGAGAATGAAAATATTTTTGGATTTTTGATTTTATCTTTTTTTTTGTTTTTTTAATTTTATTTTTCGAAATTTTTAAAGAAAGACTTCTAAAGAAGAAAGAAAATATTTTTTTGAATTTTTGGGAAAAAGACTTCTTAAAAAAACGGTAAAAAAATAATATTTTTTTGGATATTGATTTTTTTTTTAATGAAAGACTTCTTAAAATGAAAAAAAAAAATATTTTTGGTTAAATTTTTTTTATTTGGGATTTTCTAAAGAAAGACTTCCAAAGAAAGGACTAAAGAAAAATATTTTTGGTTTTTTTTTTTAAAATCGAGGCTGGAACCGATGAGGTTTGCCTACGTATCTCACATCCGGTGAGAATCAGACCTGCGTAGTTCTGCCAGTTTTGACGGAACCGGGAAAATATGACTTTTGAAGACATTCACTTATTTTCTTTCTCTTTTTTTTTGCGGGAGAGTTTCAGCATTTTTGAAATACCTACCTCTCACTCTTGATTTTTCTCTCATTTTTTTTCCATTCTAGAAACCAGTCAACATGTAAGCCAAAATAAACAGATATGCAAGTAGCACGTAAGATGCATCAGGATGGTCTTTTAAATTGGGTACGCCTGTCCTAGACGGACCCAACCCCTGTGTTGAGTCCCCAAAGTCAAATACNACCTCGTTCTAAAATTTAGATATGACTCTAACAGAAAATAAGTCACACGAAATGCATAATTCCCAGATGATTTAGAGGACTCAGAGAGAAGAAGGGTTTAGTAGCAGTCTATATACAGTTCGGATAATATCAAAGCGGTAAAAAGCGGCAATTAGCACATCAGGTTTAAACAAGTAAAATCAGATAATGGAAGCAAAAATATAACAGTTATATAAGCTCGAATTCTTGAACCCTGAACCAGAGATTCTGGGTCATTTCCCCAGCAGAGTCGCCAGCGCTGTCACACCTCCTTTTTCACTACCCCCATATTAATGAAAGGGGTAATAAGGGATTTTTTCCACTTTAAGTGAATTATTAGGATTTGGGATTTATTTTAGTTTTCAGAGTCGCCACCCAGATTTTTGACGATGTTCCGGGACACCGTTTTATTTTAAAAAACCCAAACCGAGGAAATTTTGACTCTATTTTAAGTTGTCCGCGACCAGAAATTCGAGTAAGGAATTCTGGTAACCCGGGAGAAGGTGTTAGGCATTCCCGAGTTCCATGGTTCTAGCACGGTCGCTTAACTATTAATATTTGGCCTGAATTGTCTGATTATTTACGTATTTACAGTCTATTGTGTCTTTTTAACTTTTTAGCCGCTTTGAATTATTTTAAACAATTATGGAGTTTACTTAAACAAGTTGCGATGTCGCTTACTTATTATTTTATACACATCGCCAATCATGCCATGGGAATCGTACCCACGATCTACTACATGTTTATTTTAATTTGAATTTAGGGGTCGAGTCACGCCAACGTGCACCTGAATTTTTGAATATCGTAGCAATGACCGTACAACGGGAACCGTACCCATAGTCACGATAATTTATTATTAATCATGCCTAAAACAAACTACTATATTTGTGATTCTGTTAGCCTAAGATTAAAGGAGAAGAAATTCAAAATTTATGTAATCTATTTGGTTATGAAAAGCTACTGTAATGTTCTAGGGAAATTGAAAACATTGGTGGAGCATCCATCCACAATATCACCAGAAGCCTTTGAAAACCGAATTACTACATGACAAACGCAGATCCTCCACCAAACATACTCAGATGCTCTTAGCAAACACAAACACACACAGCTGATAACAATAAAAGGCATACATCACTCACCTATAACTTGGCTATTTGAAATTTATCCAACAGAATACAAAACTAAATAGCACAAAAATAATAATCAACGACCCAAAAATATCTAATTAAAAGACAAGGGAAAAGAGAGGATGCATGAATTGACCTTGATATTGAATGTGAAATTGGAATGCTAAGATGACTTTGACATTCATAAACGGATAAAATCGTGACTAAAATCGGCATCAAAACCTTCAACTTTTGTCCAGAACTCCCCTCTCCATTCCGTCACTGTTTCTGTCCCTCCATGCGTATGTGCGCGTATGCGCGTGGGGTCGTGGCGGCAATGGGTTGAAGAAAATGGGTGAGGGTGGTGGTTGTGGTGGTATTTTCCAGATTTTCGGCGAGTTCGGTGGTGACGGCAGGCAAAGTTGGGGTGTGCGACTGGTTTTGGTAAGGAGACAGACTGCTACTGGTTTTCCGGCGAGTTGGGGGTCTGAGGGTTGCGGCTGCTGCTGGATGGAGAGTGAAGGAGATGAAGGTTGTCAGCCCCTTTTTTGTGTTTGGTAGATGGTGAAGGGAGGAAGAAGAGGCGGCGATGTGTGTTGGAGTTCCGGCGGCGGGTGGTTTGGGAGATGAGGAGGGTGGCGGATATCCGGTGGCTTGGTGGTGGTCAGCGGCGGGTTCCTTGGTATGGGATTTTGGAGAGTCTTCTGTTAGGTGTGAGGTTTTGTTATGTGTATGTGTCTTTTTTTTTCGAAAAGAAGAAGAAACGACTGTGTGTGGCCTCTTTTTCCGGCCAGCTTAGGCAGGGGTGGCGGCTGGTTAGAGTAGATGGGGGGGATGCGGCTGCTCCTCAGGGAATTAGAGGGTCAGGGTAGTGTGTCTCCTCCCTTTTGCTCATTCTAGGCATTACCTATAATATTGGTCTAGGTTTTAAGTGTATTTTTTGTGTATTTGCCAGTTAGTCCCTAGGTCTTTTTGTGTTAAGTCCTTAGGGTCTTTTTATTTATTTTTTTGTCCCAAAGAAGAGTCTAGAAGGGTCCCTAAATTATACAATGCGTTTTAAAATAAGATAGAAATGTTGCACAATGTCAAAGCTAATCCTAATTAATTAAACTGAACATGAGACTATTTTTGTATTTTTGAAATTATATAAAGATAAAAATAAGGTACTATTTTTGTATATATTTTTTAAAAATTTATGAAAAATACATAAACTAAATTTTTTTTTTCCTTGTAATTTTCATTTTTCTTGTAATAAAATAAAGTAAAAGATTTAAGATGAGTTGAAATAGCTATAATAAACCTAAACTAAGTATTTAAATGCTAAAATATGCAAAATCTTGGGGAGGGTCAAAAATCACATGTCTACAGTCATTATTTTGAAAGTCAGCTCGAAGATGGCTCATCTTCTCGACCCTAGGGATGACTTGCTTGCCTCATAACTCGAAGAGGGACGTAAGGGTATGTCCCCCTTAGACCAATCAGTATCAGAAATGATGCGTCTCGGGATCCAATGATGAACTCATCCGTTGGAAACCATTCAAACATCCATTGAACCTGCTCTTCAGTCAAGTTATCAAAAAGCTCAACCCATCCCTCGGCATTTTTAGGCTGAGCGAACATGTTGGGGATATAATTCATTCGCTTTGGGTGATGGAAAGCGATGTGGTCATCCCATATTCTGTGGTGAATGTCTTGTCGCCTCTTTGGAGATGTTCCATGAGCCAGAGTTGAAGTAATAAATTGCAACCTTCGAAATGTTTTGCTCCTTGTTGACACCGTTCTAAGGCCGGTTATATGTCTGCAACGATCATGGGCACAATGCTGAAGTCTTGCCCATCTACCCCTTCTATTATGGTCTTAGTTACCATGGCTAGCCTGGTATGGATCCTTTCCTTCTTCATCGGGAACACGATCAAACCCAAAAAGCAAACCATAAACACGAACACTCGGCGATGGACGTGTCCCAGAGAGGTGATAGAAAACTCGTTATGGTAGGTACGATATGATTTGCTGTAGACATACCTTTCGTACACGTAGTCAAAAGGAATGTACGAATCCTCCAAACATACCAATTCTGCATCCTTTTTCAGGCCCATTATTTTGAGGAAACTTTTGCCTGTACGGTTCTCAGGCATCAAAAACCCTGGAGTTTCCCATATTAGGTTAGCCAACCCTCTTATCTCTTCTATCAAAGGCGTCATTTCGATGTTCCCAAAGTGGAACACGGACATTTCACGATCCCAGAACAGGGTAGCAGCCTCTATTATCATTTTGTTAGGCTGGATTTCCAGGAGAGATGGTAGGTTACCCAAGTGTTTCCTGACGATAGCTTTGTTGCTAGAGTGCAGATCCTCCCACCAACTCAACAGTTTTGGGTGGATGTTGGAGACCATGCCGAATCTGGGGACTTTGTGCCTCATTTTTTTCTGCAAAGAAAATAAAGTTAGGCCCTTACCCCACCGGACTTGACTATTTATCGTCAATAATTAGCAGGAAGCATTTAGTTATCCAAATAAATGCACAGAACGTGAGGGCGTCCGTTTGGGTTTAGGGAAACCCGGTGGACTTTTGGATAAGACTATCTTAAAAGCTATCGTGCGGACGTCACTTTAGCTCGATTGGGTTTGACCATGATGCATGCAACAGTGCGACATAGTAAGGTTTCTATGGTGTTTTAGACCGGTACCCTTGAGTGGACAACTCAAGGGGGGAAAGGCACAGAACCGTCGACTGCACCGCTGATCGACTAGTTTTACCGCAAATAAGCCTTTCCGAATTTAGTGGGTAGTAATTTAGGAAGAGAGCAACCACTCATCAAGCATTTCTATAGTATTTTGTTTGGTACGAGTGGAGTATGAATGTTGAGCATGATTATGAAATAATAAGTATTAAAACAAGTTGTCACGTATTTGCACGTTAAAGAAAGCGATAAAAACAGCAGTAATGATTTAAAGCAGTTACAAAAGAAAACAAAGAGACATGTCAGTTTCGTCTTTGAAGAAAAGTAAATACCTGAAGTAAACAATTAATTGCATGTAAAGGGGATAGGAGGGTGAAGGTATTTAAAAATAAAGGCACAAATTCACGAAACAATTTGAAATGGTATAATCCTGGATATCCCCAGCAGAGTCGCCATGCTGTCGAGCCCTCCTTTTCCTCGCGGAATCGGGTTTATGACATTGGTTGGGACAACTCGTTCCTTTTGGGAAAGAGGTTTGCATATTTTGAAGAGTCGCCACCTAAAGATTTTAACGGTGCGTTAGGGCACCTAAGGGGTTCAATTACAACTACGTTACTAACCGGAGATTGGGTAAGGGCTTGAAATTATCCTAAGGGGAAGGTCTTAGGCACCCCTCAGGATCCACAAGTGTGGTTCCCGGCTAAATGGTTTCGTGAATTTGTACAATTAGCAAATAACAAGTAAAAGCTCAAATAAAAGGGGATTTAAGTCTTAAGCAAGCGGATGTTTGAAAACAATAAAGAAGATTAGCTTTTGAAAAGATTACAATCTAAGCATATAAAGGGTATCCTAGGTTTATGATAATATGGATCACATCAATGCAATACCCGGTAATCACTCCTCGAAGATGGGATACACGTGGTATTAGCGCACCGGTCATCATATCTATATTCTACCTTTCCCACCCCATGAAAGCAACTAAATCGAGTGTTGGTCTCGACCTCTAATGCATGCTGTTACCCGTCCCTTCCTATCAGTCCCGGAGGAAATTAGGACTCCTATCCTAAAGGGAGGTGCTAGGCAGACCCTCAGGTTTTAAAGGAAAAATTCTACGGCGACAAATAACAAAACAAGTAGGACTGCAGATAAAGGGAAAGCATGGAAAGAAGATAAAGGCTCAAATATTTCTCCGCACATAGTACACATAAACAACATGTCTCATACACAACTAAGGTCCATGTTAATTCAGAATCCTAAAGACTGGTATCTAGATGATAACACAAAGACAAATTTATTGCATAACTCAGAGAGGAAGTCTTAATCAGGCTTGCCTACTAGTTTTAAGCATGCTGACAGTTAAACATGATCACAAAGACAGTTCGGATTTTATTTTTTAAGTTGATTACCTAAGGCTTTCCTAAGTGTAAGATAACATGCAATTCGAGGTGTTGAAGATATGCAAGGACTAATTACCAGTTGTTTAGAACAGGGGACTATTTTAGATACCCGTATTTAGACTAAGTGCAGTTAAATGAGTACGATCCTATAGCATGATTTCTAATGCAGCATGATGCATAATAACTTAAACAGGATTTCTAAATGCACATAGAATCACAACATTATGCACAGTTTCAGGAATAGCATAGGTGATATATTTTTTAATGTTGTTTACCTAGAAACAGGATCTCTAAGTGCGTAGGCATGGTGAGACATGATTGCAGTTAACATTATTTATCCTAGGACAGGACTTCTAATGAAGTTTCATAACACGTTTATATGAGCAGAATCACATAATAGCAATTTACTTAATTATTTGTCCTATAGGCAGGATCTCTAAGTGAGGGCAATGAATGATGACATGCTGAAAGGAAAGCAGTATATATGAGCCTAAGTAGCATGATGTCTAGTGCACGACATGTTGTACCTAAACATGGCTGCTATTGAGGATAGAGAAAATAAACCTAGAAACATAGTCTCTACCCTTAATTATACTACAACATGCATATCACCCACCCATTTTCACTATCCGACCCCAGAGTTGTTTACAATTAATTATTACAGACCATTGAATAGGAATTACATAAGAAAATGAGAATTTAACTATAGGGAGCCTTCATAATAGGATCAAGCCTCCAGGTCCTCAATGCCAAGTATTATTTCACAACCTTTCTCATAATCAAGGTGTGTCGGAGTTCCCTAAGGACCTTAAGGGCTCCCGGGCTGTGCTCACACCCAGATTTCATAGCCAAGATAGAGTAAGTGCAGTGTGGAATGGCCAGCCTCTGTGTCAAAGTTCAGAGGGAGTTCAAGGGTCCTAAGGAAATGCTCACATAGAAGGGACAGAACCTAGACTTCTAAGAGTATATGTGAGAGTGCTTGACATAGTTTTGAAAAGGTTAAGTAAGAAAACAGTTTTGAAAAGGGTAAGTGAGAAAACAGTTTTGAAGAGGGAAACTTGATTGGAATAGTTTTATAACAAAGAAGTTTAACCACTAAAAACGGCAGAAACACCAACAAGTTCAATATCACACAAAGAACCATGAATAGTCCAACAATCACAAGCAAGGGTAATGGGATTTGAGGGACAAATACAGAGCAAGTAAGGGTAAGCATGTAGCAGGCAGAAACACATATAGGCATGCAATCAGAAGCTCCTAAGGGTTCAGAGGATCAGGGGTACAGTAAAGTACCAGATTAGATTAACATATCAATACTAAACAACTAAAACCATGATCAAACTAATGTACTAGTCATAGGCATGGGGATTCACATCAAAAGCAGGTGCTAAGTATACAGAAACATGCTGGTCATTGACAAGTAAAGCATAAGTTAACAGGTAGAGGGGATTCAGGATCTTAGTTACATGTTGAACAACATAATAGTAAGTAGAAGCAGATTAGAAACACAATAAATTGCAACAGTAATAGAAACATGTTGGTTTAAGGACTGAAATCTGAATTAGAACATAGCAGTGAAATGAAGAAAGCAGAAACACAAAGCAGGAATAGGAGAGGCACAGTAGTTAGCCTTGGCTTGCAGCCGACTAACTTAGAATAGTAGCAAGTAGCACAGAAGAGAGAATAGAGAGCAACTTTTAGTTGTGAGAGAGAGAGAGAGATGAACAGATTAATTGTTCGTGTCTGTGAGCCATAGAATAAATAGAGTATATATATAGTTTGAAACTAGGTGAAAATAAGGTAATAATTAGACTGCCCAATAATTATGAAACTCAAAGAATCAATTAGTTGCAAAATCAGTACTAGTACTCCCTTAATTAAGGGAGTTAAATTTCAAATGGTCAGAACATGTAACAAGTAAGGAAAGGAATCATGTATAATAAATAAGGAAAGATTTCAAACATAGTAAGCACATAGTAGGAAATTGAAGTCAGGTTCATAAGGTTTTTATGAAAACACTACTGTAAGAATCAATTGATAGTAAAATCAGTCATGTAATAAGCCAAGAAGTAACTAAAGGTCGTAAAAAATATTATCACAGGAAATCAATTAAAGGAAATCAATCACAAGAAATTAGGGATTCAAATAGGAGTAGTACCGATTTAAGAATCAGCATAAATTATGCAGAGTAAACACACAACGGGAGAGAATCAGAAACCCTAGTAATTAAAATAGGGTAAAATCACACGGAATTAGGGGTTTACACAGAACATGACATGAATCACTGAATAAGCATAATACAAGCAGGAAAGGTAAAGATTTAGAGGTATCGATGAACAAAAATAGAGTAGAATCACAGAATAAGCATGGGTAATAGCAGCCAGAAACCCTAACAAGCAATATAGGGTAAAACATCACGAAATCACAGAGTATTCAAGAGAACATAGTGATCATAATAGAACAGATAAACATATTATTGGAAACAAACTTAGAGCCACAGATTAAAGCCAAGATTTTAGGGTCTTTTAGCGAAATAGCTCAGACACAGAAAGGGAAAGGCTTAAACATAACGAAAATCACAAAATAATACTTAAAATCTGAAAGGAAATCGTTTTTGAAAAAAGGGTTTGAAACCCTAGTTTTGAGATGAAAGATCATTTAGAAATAGGAGGATTTTTCGAAGGAAACATGTAAAAAGCTTCATAACATACACAGATCTAAGACATATCTAAAGGAAATCGGAAAATATTAGGAGTTAGGGTTTCAGAGAACCCATAGAAACAAGAAAAACCTTAAAGATGTCACCGACTTTAGCCGAAAAAGTCATAGCTCTTACTCAGACGGCCAGAGGTGGCTGGAAAATGGCATAAGGGACCATGGTTAGGAGTTGAACCGCTCCAGCTTCACCTGAGGACCTCAAGGTATCATTAGACAGGCATGGGGTGAAGCAAGGTCTAAGAGATGATGAGAGGCCATGGTTTTCCGCGAGAGAGATGGCCGGAGAAGATGGAAGATGGAAGGTTCTAGAGAGAACCAGAGATAGAGAGAGGGAGATAGAGATACGGTTGAGAGAGAATGGGAACGGGGGAAATGAATGGGGGGTAGTCATTAGGGGTTAAATTAGGAAGGGGGAGATCAACGGCTCAGATTGCATAGGGGAATTGGGTGGGGTAGGATAGGGATTGGGCTTGGGTATTGGGTTATGTAATTGGGCTGGTTCCAATACGCTGAAATTGAATTAAAATTAGGCTATAATTTAAACAGGGAGGGGCTAATTGTTAAATACTTGATTAAATAGATAAATAATTAATAGAAATAACTACTAATTGCATAAAATTAAATTAAGCTTAAATAGGTGGAATTAAGGTAATTAATTAATATAGAAAATATAAAATGAATAATTATTGAATTAAAATGGCATAAAATGTACAATTAGGCTATAGTTGCAGCATTGTTGTAATTAAAGCCAAATAATGCAAAATTGGCTAATTTGTGAAATAATAAAATCCTAATAGGATTAAAAATGATATATTGAGCTGGAAAATATTTTGAAATCATTTATAATACAATTTATGAATAATTATTGAATATAAAAATACTGAATAAATTGGAAAACAATTTAATAAAAATATGAAAAATTATAGAAAAATACCAGTTATTATAAAGAGTGATTTTGAAGGTATATATGCAAATTTTAAATAGTTTGAGGAAAAATTGGGTATCAACACAGATGAAGGAAGAGAAATGGAGAAGCTGCGAACGCTGGACAGCTGCCTCGAAATCCTAAAAGCTGACGATAACGAACTCGGATGGCTACTTCTCCGAACCAGTACCTCGGTTTGCACACAGAGGTGTAGGGAGTAATGATGAGTACGCCAATAAATACACCAATCCACAAAACCGTAAAATATCAAGGCTCAATAAAGTATACATAAGTTCGAAAACCAGTTTCTGTAAAAAATCCTTGAAACAAGTATAATTTCCAATATTTCTCAGTAAAACTCCCAAAATATTAGTTTGAAAGATGAAACGAATCATAATCAAAAGCTCAGCAAAATATCATTTTTAAACCACCCCTCGGGCAAAATCATCACTCGTAATAAGTCACTCAGCACCTCACCGTCACTCAATAACAGTCATTCAGCACCTCACAGTCACTCAACATCAGCCCCTCGGGCAACATCACTATCACTCATGCTTCCCAATCACTCATCACTCAGCACTCGACACTCGCACTCAGTAGGTACCTACGCTCACTGGGGGTGTGTACAGACTTCGGAGGGGCTCCTACAGCCCAAGCGCTATAAACAAGCCACATCATGGAATCAATCATCTCTCAAGCTCTCGGCCTTTCTCATATCATAAATATCCTCACAACATTGGCCCTCGACCTCACTCAGTCAGACACTCTCAACATGCCACTCAGGCCATAAATAAAACGGGGTTCTCAACCCAAAATAGTATTTCATTTCAAGAAATAGTAATATCATCAAATAGGAGTGTCAACAATTTCACAAGAAAGACTGAGTGTAAAATCATAGTTTTAAAGTAGTGAGAATATCAGTAAAATAGCCCCCAAGGGGTTAAAAAGATCGACACTAGGCCCAAAACATGGCTTATAACCCTAGTATATCAAAACACAGTAATACTATAAATCATATGCTTTAAAAGCGGTTTCACAACTCAATAGTTGCCTGAAAAGGTACATTTTTTCAAATATTCCAATTCGTGCACGCCCCACACTCGTCATCTAGTGTGTGCGTCACTCCAAATCCATGAAAGGATGTAACGGGGTTTCATAACCTCAGGACAGGATTTAAAGACATTACTTACCTCAAACTAGCTCGAAAAGCTACTCCGCAATGTGTTTGGACCTCGAATCAACTTCCGAGTGCTCCAAATCTATCAAATTCAGATTCATAACATCAAAATATGCTAAAGGATTGAAACCAATAGAAAAATCTCAACTTTATGCACAAAATTAGAAATTAGTCAAAACCCGATCCTCGGGCCCACGTCTCGGAATGACCAACTTTATACCAAAATGTTCCTCATCATCTCACGAGTCCGTACATATAAAGAACTCTGAAATCGGAGTCCTATTGACCCCTCAAATCGCCCCTAAAAGGTCTCTTAAACTCAAGCCTTATTTTCACTTTTTTTTCTACTGATTTTTCCCAATTAAACACTTCAAAAACATGTAATCTTGTCAGATTATTCGATGATAATTTAATATTATGGAGTAGAAATGATCACAAGTGACTTACCTCAAGATTTCCTATGATTTCTTGCTCAAAAATCGCCCCAAGCCGTGTTCTTTCACCAAAAAAACGCTAAAATAGGCTAAAAACATAATAGCATTAAAAAGACCCAATTCCGGTCGCTAAAAGAAGAATACCGTCGCTAAAAGTGCCATATCTGGTCGCTAAAGGTGTGCACCAGTCCTATTGCACCAGCAATGTTTATTTCACTAAAAGGGTTCTAACCCCACCATACAAACTCGGAATTCAATGATTCTTGTTCCTATTAGTCACAAATAATAATACGAACATAGTCCTTCAATCGAAACTCAATTCGGAGCTCATTTGCTCAGTGCGATACTCATTTCGCTCATTAAACAATTAACTCACATTTCGCGTCAAAAACCCAATCGTGACTTGATAAAATTAGACCAAACTTTTCAGATCACTCATATAATTCATTATCAAAATCTTGGAAGTCTCGAAATCAAATTTAGATCTCTACAACTAAAAATGGAACTTTGGATCATTACATGCTTATGCTCAAAACGCCAAAATCTTCCAAAACTTATCCGAGCCTCATGGGACCCCAACCAAGTACACTAACAAGTCCCATAATATGACACAAACTTAGTCGAGCCTTCGAATCACCAAAAACAATGCAAAAATACTAAATTCACTTCGGAATCAAGCCTATGAACTTTGAAACTTCTAAATTCCACCAAAGATGCCGAAACCAACCAAAACACATCCGAATGACCTGAAAATTTGCACACACGTCCAAAATGACACTACGAACCTGCTCCAACTGTCAAAATTCTATTTTGACCCTGATAGCTTATTTTCCACTGCCGACCGAAAATCGCCAAAAACTAACTTTCGCCAATTCAAGCCTAATTCTACACCGGACATCACAAAAATATTCCGGACACACTCCTAAGTCCCAAATCACCTAACGAAGCTATCCGAGCCATAAAATCCGCATTCTGAGGTCATTTACCAATAAGTCAACTCTCCGTTGACTTTTCCAACTACAAGGCTATTTTTAAAGACTAAATGACTAAATTCTTGCTACAGCCATTCCGATTCCGAGCCTACCAACTCTAACACATCATAAACAGTATAACCAACCTATGACAAAGAAAAAACAGGAATAATAATGAAATTTCTACGGAACGACCGGCCGGGTCGTTACATTCTCCCCCACTTAAACACACGTTCGTCCTCGAACGTGCCTAGAGTTGTTCCAAACACCACCAAAATTACTGTATAACCTACCATGCATATATTCGGAGGTGACCCCACGTCACTCTACCCCGTATAGGTCTAATAGCATAACACAGTTGAAATTTCGAAATCCAATCCTGACCCATAAACCTTAGAACTAAATTTCCACTTCTGAGTCCATTCACAAGATCAAATTTCCACGACTATAAGCCGAAATAGTCTGAACATGTTGTATCAAGACATATCCGCAACACAAGATAAAATCACATAGTATACCGCATGACTCAACACTAATAGCGATGACTCCTAATCCCAATCGCTGCTCATAACAACCCAATACCGGTAAATAACCTCTTATCAAACAAACCCTCGCTTAAACACCTTCATATGGTGCCGATGATGAAAGAAACACGTAGAAACCAACAACCATTCGTCCGATCAGCATCAATACCATCCAGAGCCATAACTTGTGCAACTAATGCACTCAATAACAACATCCCAAGAGCTCAATTCATAAAATAGAGAAGAATCACACGAGAGGACTATCTTGCCATTAAGTATTACCATCAAAGAATTATGTTAGAAGCCTGGCCCACTGATCACGCTCAACTATGTCGTATAGAAAGACTAAACGGGCGCTGCAAATATAATTTGGGGTATTACACCCAAAGTCGATCCCA
>ML336380.1:0-48024 GCA_005239505.1 Nicotiana paniculata
CATTAAAGCCCATAAAATGCAAGGTATATAATGCTTAAAATTATGAATTCTAGCCACGCATCATATTGTTAGAGTGGTGACGCTAACATCGAGGCCCTATATTGGGCTGAATGGTATTGATAGTGAGGTGATATTGCTTCGAGGCCCCAAAGTGGACTGTATGATATTGATCGTTGACTTTGATCCAATCAGCGCTCGGACTCGGATCTGCTCCTCTGGAGTCAGAAAATAACCTGAGAACGAGACACATTATTTGTGCTTAGTGAGGTGAAACTTGTGTCGAGGCACCCGTAGAGTGCTGAGTGTGTGAGTCTGTATGTGTGTGTGTTTGTGATGATTCAGGGGAATTGTGCCTGGAATCAAGAGAGTATTATGACTATGATTTGGGGGGGGGGGGTTACTTGTACATGATTACACGATCTCACTGTGATGTATTTGAATTGGAATCTGATACTTGTCATGCATGCATAGAGATATATTTTTCACGCGCTAATTAGTATTGATGTCTCTATTTTGATGTTTGGAGTTTGAAATCATAATTTACCTTGATAAATCATGTTTCAGTGATTTCTGTGAAAAATTTGTTGCCTTGCCTAATATACTTGAAAAATATGTCTACATTTCCTCGTATCTGAACCTATTATTACTAGCATTGCTTTCTTTACATGTTATTATTCTGTTGTACTACTGTTATTGGCTGTTGAAAGCAAGTATTGGATTTGGCCTACCTTGTCACTGCTTTCTCCGAGGTTAGTTTTGCTACTTATTGATTACATAGATTATTTGTACTCATATTATACTCTGCACTTTGTGTGCAGATCTAGGTATTGCGGGTTGCAGTGATCGCTGGAGAGCCATCACCGGATCTTGCTCGGATGTTTCAACGTAGCATAATTTTTCTCGTTCGCAGGCCTTGAAGTACAGACAGTATTGTATTTTGTTCAGACCTTGTATCTCGTACACTGTAGAGCTCATGTACTTAGTGACACTAGATTTTGGGGTGGTTTTCAGTTGTATTATCGTTCATTTTCAGTATTTATGATATTTTCGTAAATTTGAGACTACTTCCTATTATTGTTAAATTTCTTTTTCATATTATTGATGCTGGCTTGCCTAGCAAGCGGTGTTAGGCGCCATCACAACTTAGTAAGATTTTGGGTCGTGGCAGTTAGGCATCACCACGACCCCGTTGGTTGGGATTTTGGATCGTGACATCTGTTTAGCCAATGTGTTTTTATTTTAGTAATTTGTTTGTGTTTGGTTTAGAACACATCTAAAATCATTGCATGATCGAGTTAAAATCTAAGAATAAATTGTCACCACAATTAATTTTCTTTGTTGTTATTTGTATATGTTTGATTTGTTTAATATGTGTATGTTTCTATCTGATTTGTTTTAATTTGTTTAGGTTTTGCTTATTTAATTTCTTATTTATTTTGTAATTTGTCTAGGTTTTGTTAGATTCTTTAGAACGAGTACCAAAGTTATTGTGGAGTCCAAAACCTTGTGGTACTTCTGAAAATCATCAACTTTAATATGTTGGGATCGAAATAATCATGTATTGTAAAAAAGCTGATATAACAAATCTTAAACAACAACAAATTATATGACAACAAAGAAATATATAAAAAGAGAAATAATGGTTTAATATAATTTCGTCAATTAACCAGCATATAAGCAATTCACTAAAAAGGACAGTACATAAACCTTTTTTCCTCCAAGGATAAAATTAGTCAAATAAGAAAGAAAATATTTATTTTTCTTTTAAGAAAAGTAACAAAATAATTATGATAAATATTTTGCCTTTGCTTCAAGAAAAAATAAAATTCAAACATGATAAATTAGGTCTGATATAACAACACACATATATATATATAACTCATCTAAATTCTTCGTTTCAAAAGAAGATTATCATTTCAATTTGAAATGTCATGGAAAGTTATTTTACTAATATATTATATTTCTCCGTCTAGTGGGATCACTTGTTGTTGTGTTCATTATATAGTAGTAATCCATTTTGGTCATGCCTATTCAACGAGATAAATGCAATCAGGACGCCATGCCTAATTGCAGCTTATTATTAGGCTCCCCTTTGGCAATCCTTTCTCAATCGTCATTTTTGTTCTTCTTTGTTTTACTATATATATATATGTCTAATTAGTTTCAAGAATGGGAGCAAATTAATAGCTATCTTATATAGACAAATGAAATGAGTATGTATATATTGAGGATTACATAATTCCCAAAATGATAAGATAACTTTCAAAATCTTTATTCAAATGATACTACATATATTACGTAACCGTATCTCCGAAACAGAAGATTAGTTAATATGATTTTATTATTAATGTCTTCCACCACATGGCTGGAATTCTAATGGGATCCTATTATGAAGATCCAAAATTAAGGTTGATCAACCAATTAAAAGAAAACTAAGGCTCAACGCAACACTAGTTAGGGTCGACTGCATGAATTCTTCTATTTCCATTTTGCAATGAATAGTCATGTATATAAATTTTATTATAATTAAAAGGGAAAATGAAAAGCACAAGACTCCTTCCTGGACAGAAAGAGTAGTTGGTATAGAGCATATCCGTGGAAAACTTTACAAGTGAAACTAGCAGGGGAAGGCGTTATTTATGGCAGCAAATTCAGATGTTATATATGCGGATACAACTGACATATGGCAGAGCACACATGTTTCAAAATAGTAAAGAAACAAATGATTGTTATTAGTTCTCATAAAATTCATTAGAATTCGAAAATATACACCGAATGGAAAGAAGGAATCAAAACAAAAGGAAAACCGAAACAGTTTCTCCGGGGAAAACCCCAAGGATAATTCAAACATACGGCAAATTGTCTTAAAAATGGAGATTTAAGGGAAATAATTAGTCTTTCATGAGATAAATGCAATCATGGAAAATGTATGATAGTTGGACAAACATATAAATATAATCATGCAGACAAAACATAGGGAAGACTATATATAATAGTGATTTTTAATGTGTGGCCGTAATTTCAGGAGGGGATATGGTGAGCTTGAATTTGATGCCTCTAGATCTCTTACTTACCAGAATATCTTTTGCAGATTTGGCTGCCGCTTTGCTTGTGTTCTCCAGCCTCATCTCTTCAAGATTATCTATATCAGCCAGCCCACGCGGTAAACCATTGAGCTTATCACAAGAGATAAGAACCAAGAGCCTAAGTAGAGGGAAATTAAGATTCGAAACCTCCCAAGTTTTTAATTCTGCCATTTCAATCGACAAGACACGTAGTTGGCTAAAATCTCCTATCTCCGGCTTCCAAGACTCACCCGTGAATGCATTTTCTTTCAACTTTAGGACTTCAAGGGCTTCCATCTGCCCCAGTATATCCGCCTCA
Organism: Nicotiana paniculata; assembly: GCA_005239505.1. Taxonomy (NCBI): domain Eukaryota; kingdom Viridiplantae; phylum Streptophyta; class Magnoliopsida; order Solanales; family Solanaceae; genus Nicotiana; species Nicotiana paniculata. The sequence goes on from ML336380.1 coordinate 3,385, forward strand.
CTCCAGGCAAACCTTGTATTTACTAAAGTCAACTTCGTCACTGTATGTACGAGTCTGAAGAATGTTGGAGGGAGGTGAAGCGCTTTATCCATGTGAAGAACATCATTCAACAGTTTCAATTGTTTCAGGCACTTTAGCTCATCAAGATTGCTTATTCCACCCCTGTTAGTTTCAAGAAAAGCTGCCATTTTCCCTCGAATACTCAGTTTTTTGAGATGACAAACCCTCACGAACACATCTTTCCTGCAACTTTCTGGTGTAACCACAGAAAGAGTTTGTAGGGAAGAAACTTCTCCTTGTGGGGTATGAGGAGGTGGCAATTTTACAGGAATGTTAGTGTGAAGATGCCTCAACTGTGACATGTTCCATATCTTAGCTTTTATGTCAAGGGTGGGCTCAGATGTACTTGTATTAAGTATAAGAGTTTGTAAATTCCATAAGTTACCAAAGTGTGCTGGAAGGATACTGAAATCACCTGAGATAGCAATATACCTCAAGTGAAATAAATGTTTAAAATCATTACAGTGAAACAACTTGAGGGATTCAATGTCCAAGACCCTGATTAGAGGAAATGCTTTTTGGATAAGTCGGGTGTCAGTAGGAGACAATTCAATTTGTTTTTGTTTTTGTTTTGAGGAAAAGCAAAAGAACGATCTGACATGTTCTGCAAATGGTTTTGTGGATAGAAAATCAAGCAAAACAGAGGATTGAACACACAGACGAGGAGGAGTAGCATCTAGGTCTTGGATAGTAAAAGTAGGATAACTGGGTGTTGGACATAGTTCTTGAAAAAAATTTCCACTAGTAACCTTTACTTTGCAGAATTCATGCATCATGCTGTGAACGCGACATGTCTTTATTTCACCATAAGGCTTCTGCATCACCATCACTAAGTTCCGATTAACAAGGTCGTTCAGACAATACTCTGCTATCTCCTCAGGAGTGTAGCTTGACTGAGTCTTTATTAACCCCTCTGCTATCCACAAGTGAATCAATTTCCTAGAAGGGATATCAAAGCCATGAGGAAAGACACCAAAATACAAGAAGCACGTCTGCAGTTCTCGGGGCAAATGATCAAAACTCATTTCGATAACCTTCCAGCAGCTGTGCGGATCATCTTTGTTCATTAGGTGCCGCCAAATATTTTGCTCAATTCTTATCCAATCACTTTTGCTCGTGCGACCTCTTAGAGCCCTTGCAACTGCCAATGCTACAAGTGGTACTCCTCCACATTTTTCTGCAATTCTTTCTCCATATCTTACCAACTCATCAGGAAATCTTTCCCTACCAAAGACTCTCTTTTCCAACAACAGAAAACTCTCCTCCAGATTCAGAAATTTCAGATAGTGAGGATCTTCACTGGTATATAGAGCCAGCCCCTGGTCTTGAGTAGTCAACATGATTCGGTGGCCTTTGTTGTTTTCCGGGAAAACATTCATGACAAGATCCACGACATGTGACGTCCAAATATCATCCAAGACAATGAGACATTTTCCTCCTTTGGAAATGATAAATTCACGTATTGTATAGCATAAATCACCCATATCCATATTTTGATATTCATCAGTAAGTTTCGTGAATGCTTTAATAATTAAGAATGATCTCCTTTATTCTGTAGATCTGGCCAACATAAAGCCAAATGCTGCTCAAAACTTCATATGAAAGCTTAGGATCATTGTAGATTTTAAATGCCAGAGTGCTTTTGCCAAGTTCAGCCATACCCACTATAGGGACAACCTTTAACTCATTTGATCCTTCGACAAGTCGATTGAGCACTTTATCTGCTTGCTCGTCAAAGCCGATCACTTCGTTATCCTCCAACAAAAGAACCTTTCAAGATGATCAAAGGGATTCGTTAGTAATAGATTGAAAGCTAAAAATCTTTTTCTTTTTCAATTTGACTGCAAAAAAGTACTAATATTAATTTCGAATAATGCAACCATAAAATGAACATACTGAAATTTTTTATGAAATAATTATGCCGTAAGTATAAAAAACAGTATATTTAACTGAAGTTCGATGAAAGGTGTGTTTTCAATATGTTTAATTCCAATATCTTGGTTTTTTTAAGTATATATTAATACTTAAAAGAGGGCGAATGGGAAATGGAGGGAAAAAATAAAATATTTGAGTTTCATTTGAGATTCCTCCTTGATGAAAAAACATTGTCACATATGGGAAGAGGAAGAAGTTTTTAATGGGTATATAAGCAATTGCGCTTCTTCTAGCTCTTAAAGAGTTGAGAAGAAGGAAAGCCTCGCGCCGTCGTAGTCGCTCGGCTCGGCTTCGGCTTATTTGTTAATAGTAAATATTAACAGAATATTAATATTAAATTCAATAATATTAATATTAAATCCAATTCCATTATTAGTTTTCCGTTTTTCAGTTTTGTAACTGAAAATTAACCACCCTCTTCAATTTTCCCGGTTAATGTTGAGTAAATAGTCATTTATGTTATGGCATTTATGCTATGGTCGTTTTGCATAAACAACCATTCTGAAGAGTTGCACCTCTTCAGATTTCAGCCCAACATTGGCTATAAATACAAGTTCATTCTCTCAGATTTTCCATACGATTTTCTAAGTTCTTCTCCTTTCTTCTGCATTGTTTTAACTTCAAAGAAAGCAACAGTAAGTGTGATTTGCTACCGAACTTTGTGTTCGCTGAAACACTGGGGTTTGAAGTACCACTACACCAGTGTGTAATTCGTTCTAACCTGGGAGGAACTAATCCATAACCTTGGGTACTAGGAGGGGATTAAATTCCTTAAGGAAACATTGTGAATTCAGTGGGCTCGGATTAACTTGTGTTTCATTTACATTTCTGTTTATATGTTATTTTATTTTCTCCAAAATTATTTTACAAATACAGTACACTAACAAGCTTAAGGAATTTAATTTATTTCTGTATTTGTGTTATATTCACTGTTTCTGGAGAGTAAAACCTTTGTGGTTTTCTACTCTATTGTTGATTAAAATCCACGTGATTTTAACGTTTGTTTGTGTCATTCTTTTACAGAAATGACGACAGGAACCAGACTGTTCCTATGGTAACTGCCAATGCATCGACTAGCCGAACAACACCGGCATTGGCATCGGTGGAAAAACCCGAAAAAATTTTCAGGCTTCATTTCAAGCGGTGGCAGCAAAAGATGTTCATCTACTTGACTACGTTATGTCTGCAGAAGTTCATCAAGGAAGATCATCAAGGAAGATGTTCCTGTTCTGCCTGATGAAACTCCAGAGAATAAACGCTTTATCGTGATTGTGGCGTGGAAGCATCCTGATTTTCTGTGCAAGAATTATATTCTTAGCAGATTGGAGGATGATCTGTATAACGTCTACAGTGACGTGGAGACGTCAAAAGAACTGTGGATTGCGCTTGAAAGGAAATACAAAACTGAAGATGCCGGGTTGAAAAAGTTCGTCGCCGCAAAGTTTTTGGACAACAAAATGGTAGATAGCAAGTCTGTTATTACCCAAGTCCAGGAATTACAAGTGATTATTCACGATCTCCTTGCTGAAGGTATAAGTCGAACTAATTCTAATATTGAAAGAAGTAATATTCGTATTTTTACTAACAAAATTTTCATTGAAGGTCTTGTCTTCAATGAAGCACTCCAAGTAGCAGCTATGATTGAGAAGTTGCCTCCTTTGTGGAAGGACTTCAAAAAGTACTTGAAACACAAATGCAAGGAGATGTCGCTTGAAGATCTCATTGTTCGGTTGAGAATCGAAGAGGACAACAAAGCTGCTGAAAAGAGAGGCCGTGGAAACTCAACAATAATGGGAGAAAACATTGTTGATGATACTTCTCAAAATAAAAGAAAGAGGAAGCAGACTTCTGGACCGAAAAGCAACCCAAGCAAGAAGCAGTTCAACGGAAATTGCTACAACTGTGGGAAAGCTGGACACAAATCTACAGATTGTCGTGCTCCAAAGAAAGACAAGAAGAAGGGTCAAGCAAACATGGTTAAAAAGCGCGAAGATGTTGATGACTTGTGTGTGCTTTCAGAATGCAACCTGGTGGGCAATCCTAAGAAGTGGTGGATTGATTCTGGAGCCACTCGCTATGTTTGTGTTGTTAGAGAAGCTTTTGCTACATATGCTCCTGTTGGATCCAAAGAGACACTTTCTACGGGAAATGCTGCAACGGCCAAGATTGAAGGATGTGGGAAGATATTTCTAAAGATGACTTCCGGCAAAGTTATGACTTTGAACAACGTCCTTCATGTTCCCGAGATTAGGAAGAATTTAGTCTCTGCTGGACTTCTTGTTAAGAATGATTTTAAATGTGTTTTTGTATCCGATAAGGTTGTAATAAGTAAGAACGAAATGTTTGTAAGAAAAGGTCATCTCACTGAGGGCCTTGTCAAGCTGAATGTAATGGTTGAGAATAATAATAAAATTTCAGTTTCATTTTACGTACTTGAGTCAAATGAATTATGGCATGTACGTTTGCGTCATGTTAATTATAAAATCTTGCGGAAAATGATTAATTTCGAAGTATTGCCAAAGTTTGAATGCGATAAATCAAAATGTCAAATATGTGTGGAACCTAAGTATGTTAAACATCCTTATAAATCAATTGAATCCTTTAGACTTAATTCACACAGATATTTGCGACATAAAGTCAATACCATCTCCCGGTGGAAAGAAGTATTTCATAACTTTTATTGACGATAGTACTCGATATTGCTATATTTAATTACTTAATAGTAAAGATGAAGCAATACAAAAATAAAGTTGAAACACAACTTAACAAGAAAATCAAAATGATAAGAAGTGATAGGGGAGATGAATATGAATCTCCTTTTGAAGGAACATGTTTAGAATATGGAATTATTCATCGAACAACAACCCTTACACACCCCAATCCAATAGGATTGCGAAAAAAAAAAAGAATTGGTCATTAAAGGAGATGATGAACGCATTGTTGATAAGTTCTGGTTTGCCACAGAACTTGTGGGGAGAAGCCGTTCTTACGGCTAACCGAATACTAAATCGAGTACCCCATAGCAAAACACATTCCATTCCATATGAAAAATGGAAAGGAAGGAAGTCCAACTTGAATTATTTTAAAGTGTGAGGGTGTTTGGAAAAAGTGCAAGTTCCTAAACCCAAAAGGATAAAAATAGGACCGAAAACCGTTGATTGTGTTTTCATGGGATATGCAACCAAGAGTAAAGCATATCGATTTCTGGTTCATAAATCAGAAAATCCCGACATTCATAATAATACGGTTATAGAATCAGATAATGTTGAGTTCTTTGAAACCATATATCCGTATAAAAAGGAATGTGAGTCGATTGGTGAAGGATCTAAATGACCTCGGGAAGAAACAAAAGAAAGTACATTTAATCAGGAGGTTCCAAGACGTAGTAAATGTCAAAGAACGTCTACTTCATTTGGACCAGATTTTGTGACTTTCTTATTGGAGAATGAGCCTCAAACATTTAGAGAAGCTATGCCTTCTTCAGAATCTTTGTCTTTGAAAGAGGCAGTCAATAGTGAAGTAGAATCCATATTGAACAACCGTACATGAGAATTGGTTGATCTTCCTCCTGGAAATGAACTGTTGGGTTCTAAGTGGATCCTTAAGAGGAAAATGAAAGACGATGGCACTATTAACAAATATAAGGCAAGACTTATGATCAAAGGGTATAGACAACGAGAAGGTCTTGACTATTTTGATACATACTCTCCAGTTAAGAGGATATGTAGACTTGTTAAGTCCCTTTACAGACTAAAACAAACACTCAAACAATGGCATGTAAATTTGACCAAACAATGTTGTCAAATGGTTTTAAGATAAATGAATGTGATAAATATGTGTACATTAAAAATGTTCCAAATCACATAGTCATTGTTTGCTTATATGTGAATGATATGCTGATAATGAGTAATGACATTGTCAACATAAATGCGACTAATCGTATGCTAACTGGCAAGTTTGATATGAAGGACTTGGGAGTTGCTGATTTAATTCTGGGAATTAAGATCCATAAGACTCCTCAAGGACTGACATTGTCACAATCTCACTATATTAAGAGTTTAAGACAGTACTTGAAAAATTCAAGCACTTAGGGTTCAAAAGATGCAAAGACTTCAATTGACGTGAATCTTGCATTACCAAATAACAAAGGCCAAAGCATATCACAATTGGATTATGCTCGTGTGTTGTGATGCTTAATATACATCATGAATTGTACACGACCAGATATAGTTTGTGCTATAAGTAAATTGAGTCGATACACGAGCAATCCAGGTCAATCTCATTGGATGGCAATGAAACGAGTTTTGAGATACTTAGAACATACCCAGGACTTTGCTTTGCATATAGTAAACATCCTACGGTGATTGAGGGATAATGTGATGCAAATTGGATCATCGGTTCAACTGATTCTAAGTCCACAAGTGGATATGTATTCACTATTGGTGGAGGAGCGGTATCTTGGAAGTCGTCCAAACAAACGTGTATCGCCCGCTTTATAATAGAGGCTGAGTTCATAGCCTTAGATAAAGCCGGTGAAGAAGCAGAATGGCTCCGGAATTTCTTGGAAGACATTCTATTTTGGCCCAAATAGTTGGCACCAATATGTATACATTGCGATAGTCAAGCGATAATTGGAAGGGCTGGGAGCATTATATATAACGGTAAATCTCGTCATATACGACGAAGACATAAAACCGTTAGGCAATTACTATCTAGAGGAATTATCACGATTGACTATGTAAAGTCAAGCGATAATGTGTCGGATCCAGTTACAAAAGGCCTAACTAGAGAGGTAGTTGAGAAATCATCAAGGGGAATGAGACTATGGCCGAGAATAAATCATTGTGGCGGTAACTCTACCTAGAAGACTGGAAATCCCAAGATCTAGGTTCAAGGAGATCAAACAAAGTCATTAATGACCATTCAATATTGTCAACGAAAATTTTGGTCAATTCTCGTCACGAGACAATGTTCAGTACCGAGGATAAAACATTAAGGCTTTTAATGATTTCTAAATTTGATGCGGGGTATATCAAATAGTGTATCTACGGGATGCCACGTTTAGGAATCACTATGTAAGTGTGAAGTGTTAGCCGCTTCAAGGAGAATTTGTAAGGCCAGTTCTATACGCACTTATGAAACCAGACGGTGTTCGTGGCTGAAACGAACACAACAATGAGAACCAAAGACGGTTAAAGGTTGATTGTGTGACTTATGGTTGTCTGTTTATACACCAAAGTTCGATGGTTCAAAGATATCAGATCTACCGATTGACCGAGTATATCCAACATAAGTTCACTACGGAAAGTTCAAAGGGAACCCTACTTATCCAGATGCAATTAATCCTTGCTTGCGACTCACACAGTTTTTCATGCATATTTCCGTGATATAGCCATTCCCCATTCATGTGGGGGATTTTTGGGGTTTTTAAGTATATTAATGCTTAAAAGAAGGTGAATGGAAATTGGAGGGGAAAATGAAATATTTGAGTTTCATTTGAGATTCCATCCTTGATGAAGGGACATTGTCCCATATTGGAAGAGGAAGAGGTTTTTAATGGGTATATATATGCAATTGCTCTTCTTCTAGCTCTTAATGATTTGAGAAGAAGGCAAGCTTCGCGTCGTCGTCGTCGCTCGCTCGGCTCCGCTTCAGCTTCGGATTTGGTCAAATGATCGATTGATTGATTAATTTTTTGGACCAAATTTATTTGTTAATAGTAAATATTAACAGATATGTTATTAAATATCCGTTTTAATAATAGAATATTAATATTAAATTCAACAATATTAATATTAAATCCAATTTCGTTATTAGTTTTCCGTTTTTCAGTTTTGTAACTGAAAATTAACCACCCTCATCAATTTTCTCGGCACCTCTTCAGATTTCAGCCCAACATTGGTTATAAATACAGGTCCATTCTCTCAGATTTTCCATATGATTTTCTGAGTTCTCCTCCTTTCTTCTGCATTGTTTTAACTTCAAGGAAAGCAACAGTAAGCGTGATTTGCTATCGAACTTTGTGTTCGCTGAAACACTGGGGTTTGAAGTACCACTACACCAGTGTGTAATTCGTTCTATCCTGGATGGATAATAACCTTGGGTACTAGGAGGGGATTAAATTCCTTAAGGAAACACTGTGAATTCAGTGGGCTCGGATTAACTTGTGTTTCATTTACATTTTTGTTTATATATTGTTTTATTTTCTCCAGAATTATTTTACAAATACAGTGTACTAACAAGCTTAAGGAATATAATTTATTTTTGTATTTGTGTTATACTCACTATTTCTGGAGAGTAAAACCTTTGTGGTTTTCTACTCTATTGGAGATTAAAATCTACGTAATTTTAACGTTTGTTTGAGTCATTCTTTTACAGAAATGACGACGGGAACCAGACTGTTCCTATGGTAACTGCCAATGCATCGACTAGCCGAACAACACCGTCATTGGCACCGGCGGAAAAATTCAGAAAATTTTTCAGGCTTGATTTCAAGAGGTGGCAGCAAAAGATGTTTTTCTACTTGACTACGTTATGTCTGCAAAAGTTCATCAAGGAAGCTGTTCCTGTTCTGCCCGATGAAACTCCAGAGAATAAACACTCTATCGTGATTGAGGCGTGGAAGCATTCTGATTTTCCGTGCAAGAATTATATTCTTAGCGGACTAGAGGATGATCTGTATAACGTGTACAGTGACGTGGAACGTCAAAAGAACTGTGGATTGCGCTTGAAAGGAAATACAAAACTGAAGATGCCGGGTTGAAGAAGTTCGTCGCTGCAATGAAACACTCCAAGTAGCAGCTATGATTGAGAAGTTGTCTCCTTTGTGGAAGGACATCAAAAAGTGCTTGAAACACAAATGCAAGGAGATGTCGGTTGAAGATATCATTATTCGGTTGAGAATCGAAGAGGACAACAAAGCTGCTGAAAAGAGAGGCCGTGGAAACTCAACAATAATGGGAGCAAACATTGTTGATGATACTTCTCAAAATAAAAGAAAGAGGAAGCAGTCTTCTGGACCGAAAAGCAACCCAAGCAAGAAGCGGTTCAACGGAAATTGCTACAACTGTGGGAAAGCTGGACACAAATCTACAGATTGTCGTGCTCCAAAGAAAGACAAGAAGAAGGGTCAAGAAAACATGGTTGAAAAGCACGAAGATGTTGATGACTTGTGTGCTATGCTTTCAGAATGCAACCTGGTGCGCAATCCTAAGGAGTAATGGATTGATTCTGGAGCCACTCGCCATGTTTGTGCTGTTAGAGAAGCTTTGGCTACATATGCTCTTGTTGGATCCGAAAAGACGCTTTCTATGGGAAATGTTGCAACGGCCAAGGTTGAAGAATGTGCGAAGATATTTCTGAAAATGACTTCCGGCAAAGTGGTGACTTTGAACAACGTCCTTCATGTTCCTGAGATTAGGAAGAATTTAGTCTTTGCTGGACTTCTTGTTAAGAATGGTTTTAAATGTGTTTTTGTATCGATAAGGTTGTAATAAGTAAGAACGAAATATTTGTAGGAAAAGGTTACCTCACTGAGGGCCTTTTCAAGCTGAATGTATTGGTCGTTGAGAATAATAATAAAATTTCAGCTTCGTCTCACTTACTTGAGTCAAATGAATTATGGCATATACGTTTGGCTCATGTTAATTATAAAACCTTGCGGAAAATGATTAATTTTGAAGTATTGCCTAAGTTTGAATGCGACAAATCAAAATGTCAAATATGTGTGGAATCTAAGTATGTTAAACATCCTTATAAGTCAGTTGAATCCTTTAGAGTTAATTCACACAGATATTTGCGACATGAAGTCAATACCATCTCGCGGTGGAAAGAATTATTTCATAACTTTTATTGACGATAGTACTCGATATTGCTATGTTTACTTACTTAATAGTAAAGATGAAGCAATACAAAAATGAAGTTGAAACACAACTTAACAAGAAAATCAAAATGATAAGAAGTGATAGGGGTGATGAATATGAATCTCCTTTTGAAGGAACGTGTTTAGAATATGGAATTATTCATAAAACAACAGCCCCTTACACACCCCCATCCAATGGGATTGCGAAAAAAAAGAATTGTTCATTAAAGGAGATTATGAACACATTGTTGATAAATTCTGATTTGCCACAGAACTTGGGGGGGGAAGCCATTCTTATGGCTAACCGGATACTAAATCGAGTACCCCATAGTAAAACGCAATCCATTATATANTCCAACTATTTTAAAGTGTGAGGGTGTTTTGCAAAAGTGCAAGTTCCTAAACCTAAAAGGATAAAAATAAGACCGAAAATCGTTGATTGTGTTTTCATGGGATATGCGACCAAGAGTAAATCATATCGATTTCTGGTTCATAAATAAGAAAATCCCGACATTCATAATAATACGGTTATAGAATTAAATAATGCTGAGTTCTTTGAAAATATATATCCGTATAGAAAGGAATGTGAGTCAATTGGCGAAGGATCTAAATGACCTCGGGAAGAAATAAAAGAAAGTACATTTAATCAAGAGGATCCAAGACGTAGTAAACGTCAAAGAACGTCTACTTCATTTGGACCAGATTTTGTGACTTTATTATTGGAGAATGAGCTTCAAACATTTAAAGAAGCTATGTCTTCTTCAGAATCTTTGTCTTTGAAAGAGGCAGTCAACAGTGAAGTAGAATCCATATTTAACAACCATACATGAGAATTGGTTGATCTTCCTCCTGGAAATAAACTGTTGGGTTCTAAATGGATCTTTAAGAGGAAAATGAAAGATGATGGCACTATTGACAAATATAAGGCAAGACTTGTGGTCAAAGGGTATAGTCAACGAGAAGGTCTTGACTATTTTGATACATACTCTCCAGCTACAAGAATTACGTCCATACGAACGTTAGTAGCGTTAACTGTAGTTTATGGTCTTGAAATTCATCACATGGATGTTAAGACGACCTTCTTAAATGGAGAGTTGGAGGAAGAAATTTACATGGAACAACCTGAAGGGTTTGTGGTTCCAGGTAAAGAAAACAAGGTATGTAGACTTGTTAAGTCCCTTTACGGACTGAAACAAACACCCAAACAATGGCATGTAAATTTGACCAAACAATGTTGTCAAATGGTTTTGAGATAAATGAATGTGATAAATGTGTGTACATAAAAAATGTTCCAAATCACATAGTCATTGATTGCTTATATGTGAATGATATGCTGATAATGAGTAATGACATTGTCAACATAAATGCAACTAAGCGTATGCTAACTGGCAAGTTTGATATGAAAGACTTGGGAGTTGCTGATTTAATTCTGGGAATTAAGATCCATAAGACTCCTCAAGGACTGACATTGTCACAATCTCATTATATTAAGACAGTACTTGAAAAATTCAAGCACTTAGGGTTCAAAGTTGCAAAGACTCCAATTGACGTGAATCTTGCATTAGCAAAGAACAAAGGCCAAAGCATATCACAATTGGATTATGCTCGTGTGTTGGGATGCTTAATGTTCATCATGAATTGTACACGACCAGATATAGCTTGTGCTACAAGTAAATTGAGTCGATACACGAGCAATCCAGGTCAATCTCATTGGATGGCAATGAAACGAGTTTTGAGATACTTAGAACATACCCAGGACTTTGCTTTGCACTACAGTAAATATCCCTCGGTGATTGAGGGATAATGTGATGCAAATTGGATCATCGGTTCAACTGATTCTACGTCCACAAGTGGATATGTATTTACTATTGGTGGAGGAGCGGTATCTTGGAAGTCGTCCAAACAAAGCCGACGAAGAAGCAGAATGGCTCCGAAATTTCTTGGAAGACATTCCATTTTGGCCCAAACCATTGGCACCAATATGTATACATTGCGATAGTCAAGCGGCAATTGGAAGGGCTGGGAGCATTATGTATAACGGTAAATCTCGTCATATACGACGAAGACATAAAACCGTTAGACAATTACTATTTAGAGGAATTATCACGATTGACTATGTAAAGTCAAGCGATAATGTGTCGGATCCACTTACAAAAGGCCTAACTAGAGAGGTAGTTGAGAAATCATCAAGGGGAATGGGACTATGGCCGAGAACCTACCTAGAAGACTAGAGATCCCAAGATCTAGGTTCAAGGAGATCAAAAAAAGTCATTAATGACGATTCAACATTGTCAACGAAAATTTTGGTCAATTCTCATGATGAGACAATGTTTAGTACCGAGGATAAAGCATTAAGGTTTTTTTAATGATTTCTAAATTTGATACGGGGTATATCAAATAGTGTATCTACGGGATGCCACATTTAGGAATCACCTATGTAAGTGTGAAATGTTAGCCACTTCAAGGAGAAATTGTAAGGCCAGTTTTATACGCACTTATGAAATCAGACGGTGTTTGTGGCTGAAAAAATCACAACAATGAGAACCAAAGACAGTTAAAGGTTGATTGTGTGACTTATGGTTGTCTAGGTATACACCAAAGTTCGACGGTTCAAATATATCAAATCTACCGATTGACCGAGTATATCCGACATAAGTTCACTACGAAAAGTTCAAAGAGAAACCTACTTATCCAGATACAATTAATCCGTGCTTGCAAATCACACAGTTTTTCATGCATATTTCCGTAATATAGCCATTCCCCATTCATGTGGGGATTGTTGGATTTTTTATGTATATTAATGCTTAAAAGAAGGTGAATGGGAATTGGAGGGAAAAATGAAATATTTGAGTTTCATTTGAGATTCCCTCCTTGATGAAGGGACATTGTCCCATATTGGAAGACGAAGAGGTTTTTAATGGGTATATATGCAATTGTTCTTCTTCTACCTCTTAAAGATTTGAGAAGAAGGCAAGCCTCGCGCCGTCATTGTCGTCGCTCGCTCGGCTCAGCGTCGGCTTCGGATTTGGTCAATGATCGATTGATTGATTAATTTTTTGGATCAAATTTATTTGTTAATAGTGAATATTAACAGAAATGTTATTAAATATCCGTTTTAATAACAGAATATTAATATTAAATTCAATAATATTAATATTAAATCCAATTCCGTTATTAATTTTCCGTTTTTCAGTTTTGTAACTGAAAATTAACCACCCTCTTCAATTTTCCCGGCACCTCTTCAGATTTCAGCCCAACATTGGTTATAAATACAAGTCCATTCTCTGAGATTTTCCATATGATTTTCTGAGTTCTCCTCCTTTTTTCTGCATTGTTTTAACTTCAAAGAAAGCAACAGTAAGTGTGATTTGCTACCGAATTTTGTGTTCGCTGAAACACTGGGGTTTGAAGTAGCACTACACCAGTGTGTAATTTGTTCTATCTTGGGAGGAAATAATTCATAACCTTGGGTACTAGGAGGGGATTAAATTCATTAAGGAAACACTGTGAATACAGTGGGCTCGGATTAACTTGTGTTTCATTTACATTTCTGTTTATATGTTGTTTTATTTTCTCCAGAATTATTTTACAAATACAGTATACTAACATATCTAACATGGCCACAAGATTCAAAAGATATTTTGGTACATTAGATACATCTTAATTAGACTAATGTAATAAATAAGTTCTTAAGGTTGTTGGGTTTCAGGAATACCTGTGGGTCCTTTGATACACCTTTTCTACGCAGCTCAAGCACTCGGTGGCGCGAAAAAGTGGATATGTTTAGGCATTCCCTCAACTTCTCAAATAAGACTCTAGATTCAGCTGCGAAACTCCTGACTGCATTGAGATGGCCCAAATCGAAGAATCGTGCAACTATATTTTTCTCTTGGTGCAACTTTGCCTGAACCAAGAATTTATCAGTAGCAGCCTCAGCTTTACATACTACACTTTGAATATCCTTGACTAACTGTTCTCAGCTGTCGTTTTGGTATTTCTCGGCGTCAACTAGGAAGGCTTCTAGGGATTGAGCTTCTCGAAACAGATGCATAAAGTCGTCAGCTACACCTTTAATCAGCTTCACGTTTTCACTTAGTAGCTGCGACAGCCTCTCCACCAGTAAGATCACTGCAACTGCCATTCTTGGGTAAGCAAATAACGTATATTGAGAAGATAATTTTTAAGAGGATAGCTTTTCAGCTTGTAGCAATTAATGAGATCTACATTTTACAGCAGCTGAATACAAAGACTGTGTAATATGTGGAATAGATTATTTTAAGTTGACTCTTAATCTGAACTATTTAATCAGTCTTTCTGTATTCTAATTTTAATGCATCCAGCGTCATTTTAACAACTCTAATGACAGTTGGTATCCCATAAAAATATTTGCAAGTGGATACCACTACTCTGCGGGTTGTGGCCTTTCGATGTTATTAGATTTCTTTTTGGCGGGCGTAGTCCGTAGGGTACTATAAAGGTGTCTAACGGGCCGTGTTGACTCGAAACCGGACCGGATCGGCCCATACCGGTTGAAACCGGAACCGAACCGGCCCAGTATGTAGGGGGCCGGGTGGGGCTGGGTAGGAGGGGTAGAGGGTTGGTCCGTTTAGTTTTTTTTACCGATTAAAGTGAACAGTACACTTTATCGGGTTAACCGGTTCGGAGCGGACCGGTACAACGGTTATATTTTTTTTTAAATATTTTTACACGTGTGGGCCCCACTTAAAATAGGGGCAACGGTCACCTTTGCAGGGATCCGTTGCCCAACGGTCACCTTGGCACTAATAGCCCTTTTTTGCGCCTTTTTTCTTTAAAAACAGTTTTTCAATTTACAAAATTAACCTTTTCTAAAACTATAAATACACCCCCTCTCTTCTTTATTTCTTCACTCATCTCTCATTTCTCAATCTCAATTTCTCTTATTCTCTCATTCTCTCATTCTCCAATCTTCAATTCATCTTCTAAATTTATTTGGCTCTTTTTTTGGAATTTAATTTGTCGTACAAGTTATTTTATCATTCGGATTTTGAAGTTTGAACAATTGAACTTCAAAATTGAAATACTTGACGTTTCTTCGTGGTAACATTGGGATTGCATAATCTTCAAGTGCTCAATTTATTGCCGAATTCGGTGCACCCCCTCCAACTCTTCTCTTTTTTACTATTTTATTTGCATATTTAATTTTTGCTTATACTTAAATTTTTACAATATGTTTAATGCTGCTAAAAGAGCGTGTAGAAAAGTTTCTAGTAGGAGAAATAAAAAAAGAGATAGTCCTTCATCATCTGGTACTTGTAGTAATAGTAATACCCCATTTACACATGTTTCTGAAACATCGCCTAATGATAATATAGAGTATGAACAATTACAAGAAGATTTTGGAATAGAAGATAATGAATTGGAAACGGAAGATGAGATACCAGTTACACCTAATAGTATTGGAGCTGGTAGTGTTGGAGTTGCTACAAGGGGTGGTGGTCGTGATACTAGTAGTAGACCACATGTGACTCCGACTACTAATCGTAGAAAAAGAAGTAGGTTTGAAATTTTTTTGAGATAATTGAAGGTACTGACAGAGTTAGATGCAAACTTTGTAAACTTGATTTTGAACATCTGATTGGAGGAAATTTAGGGGGACTAGGACTCTTAGTAGACATATGAGGGTTGATCATCTCATAGAATGGGGCTCTCATGGTGGTGGAAATCAAACAACTCTTAACCCTACTACTGGAGGACTTATAAAATATGATAAAATGAAGGATCCTGAGGAGTTAGCAAAAATAATTGCTTTGGGTTGTCTACCTTTTTCTTTTGCTTCTTCATCATATCTTATTATGTATATTCAAAGGATTTATAATCTTTTATTTAAAGGTATCCCTAGAAGTACTTGTAGAGCTGATATCTTTAGATTGCATGGACAATATAAAACATAAATACGTGCAATGTTACACTTGCAATTTATAAGTGCAATTTTTTCCATATTCATGATTTTCTTTATATATTTTACTATATATTAATATAAATTACAATAGTTGTACAAAAATTAAAAAATAAAAATAAAAAGGCATTGTAAACCGGCCCGACCCCTTAAACTCATAATCCATACGGTTTAGTTTTTACCCGGATTAACCCGAACCCGTTAAGAATAACCAGTAACCGGCCTAGTACCCCTACCCGTCCGATTCAATAAAATCCCAAACCAGCCCGGCCCGGCCCACCCGTTAGACACCTTTAGGGTACTAGCCGGCTGATAGCAGTAGGGATGTGCATAATTTGGTAAATATCAAATTACCGTAATGAAATAGAAAATTGTGATAATTGGTATTCGATATTTTGGTATTTTGTATGGTATTTGGTTTAAGTTTTTAAAAAGTTTGGTATTAGGTATGATATTTGGTATTTTAAAATAAAATATCGAAATACCGATACCGTACCGAAAATATATTATATTACACAAAACATATATTACTGTATCAATTATAACATAAATATGAAAAATCTAAAATTTACTTTCCTTTATTCTCTAAGTTTATCAATTAACTCTAAACAAGTAATAAGACATTCTTAGTGATCAAATTTATTCTTTTATGTATAGTTTTCTCTCTATAGGTCGATATTTGCTACTTTTGAACAAAATTTTTGTCAACAAACATTTTTAATTTTGTATTTTTGAGTACTTTAATTTTGAATATTAGAGTCTATGCTCTATGCACCAGTTAGTATTCAAACCAAAAAAAACTGAAGTTACCGAACCGTACAACAAAATCGAAAGGAGAAAAATTGAATCATACCGAATTTAATTATGTATGATATTGATATAGGATTTTAAGAAACCGAATATCGAATATACCAAAACGTAATATCTAAATACTGTACCATACTGACCGACGAATACCCCTAGATAGTCGGTTTGGCCAAACTTCTCCAAGTCCAAAAGCATTTTATTTTTCAAAAAGAAAAATATTTTTTTTCAAAGGTGAAGTGTATAGCCAATCTTTTAAAACAAAGAAAAAATATTTTTGAGTAGAAGCAGAAGTAATTTTGGAGAAGCAGAAAAAAATAGCTTCTTCCCGAAATTGTTTGAAAAGTATTTTTGAAAAAAAACAAATATTGTTTAAAAATTTGGTCAAACAAAAATTGTTACCAAAACTACTTTTTAAATCAATTAATTAAAGATAAATTACTTATCACCGAAAGTATTTTTAAAAAAATACTTCACAAAATAAACTAACTTTAAAAACTTGGCCAAACGGGCCGCGAATCCTCCACGATCCAGCACCTAACGAAGGAAATGGCTTGATTATATAAAATGACAAATTGAGTGAAGTTGACAATTGATGAATTCTGAATGGCATCATTTGCAATAACTTATTAAGTGGCGGTTGGACATAAGAATTGTAAAATTTTGGGGGAAAATGGGGAAAAATAACTTAAATGATAATGATATTTGAAAATTAGGGTTGTGTTTGGACATGAATATATTTTGGACTGATTTTAATTTTTGTGAATGATCTGAAGTGAAAATTTTAAAAAATAGGTTTTTGGAATTTTTCAAATTTTTGAATTTTTTTGAAATTTATCTTCAAGTGTAAATTGAAAATTTTATGATCAAACACAGATTTTGTCATAACTCCTTTTTTTAGGTGGAGGAAAGAAAAGATTTTTTTCCAATTTAAGTGACATTATTTGAAAAAGGGTTGATTTATTTATTTTAAGAGTCGCCACTTGGAATAAATTATTAAGGCGTTCCAAGTCGCCAATTATTTTGAATCTCAAATCAAGGAAATTTTGAAACACAAAAGACCGGGTAAGAAATTCTGTTAACCGGGAAAAGGTGTGAGGCATTCCCGAATTTCGTGATTTTTGCACGATCTCTTTACGATTAAACTTGGCATAATTATCTGATTGTTACATGTTTTAGACTATTGTGTATTTTGCGTTTTACCGCTTTTAAATATACATTTTAGTAATTATGGAATTTATTTAAAACAAGTTACGATATCATGCACTTGTTGTTTTAGACATACCGCAAATTGTGCCACGTGAAATGCACCCGCAATTTATTACATATTTATTTTTATTATTACTTTGAAGTTATGTCACGACCCAAATTTTCCCTCCGTGAAATGTCTTGACGGCACTTAGTCTCTACGACTAGGTAAGTCTAACACCTTGCGGAAATGAAATGAAGACATGAAAAATTAAAGACTAATAGCAAACAAATAACTTAAATAAGAAAGCGACATGCCGCTCGGCTTATATAATAGTCAACTTCCGAAATCTACAAATTTCTCCCAAGACCCGGAACACCGTATGTCACAAGCTTCTATGAGATTCAACCTTTTCTATACATCACTGCCTATTAAAAATAAGGGAAAGAGTAAGCATATGGGGATAGAGGGGGACTCCGAGGATCTGCAGACTCAGGCAGATGTACCATGTCTCTGACATCAGCTACTACAACTATGAACGAGGTTGGTAGGAGAAACCAAGATCTGCACACGAAAAACATGTGCAGGAAAGGGCGTGAGTACACCACAATGGTACCCAGTAAGTGCCAAGCCTAACCTCAGTCGAGTAGTGACTAGGTCAGGTCAAGGCCCTACTGGTGTGTGTGTGTGTGTGTGTGTATATATATATAGTAAAGCAACGTAGAATGAAATATCGCAGTAAAATAAAGACTCGAACTTAACAAGAAAGAAATCATAGAAGGCAACAACTCATTACACATAAATACAACAGGGGATCTCCCGAGATACCGTCTCATAGTCCCAAACGTAAATGTGCAGGGGGGTCTCCCGGAATACTGTTCCGTAGTCCCAAAGTAAATATGCAGAGCAGGAGATCTCCCAGAATACCGTTCCATAGTCCCAAAGTAAATATTCATCTCAAACAATAGAATTCAACAGTTACAACACGAAAATCCTACAATTCAACCTAATTACAAGATAAGGATAACATGTAAATTCACTAAACATGTTGCACGTAGGTCAGATAAACAGTTAAGGCAAGTAGGCATGCTATTTTAGTCTAACAGGATATTACACATGCTGATAAGATTCAAACCAAAAGGGAAAATAGGGCATTTCTTAGTAGAAATCTGGTTTTTACAACAATTAGCCCGTGTACGTACTCCCCACCTCACGTACACGACGCTTACATATCAAAACAGTACCAAATCATAAGAGGAGTTCCCCCACACAAGGTTAGGCCAACCACTTACCTCGAACCAAGCTCAAATCAATCTGAAACAACGCTCTTTCCACGAATATCCGACTCTGAATGGCCCAAATCTTGCCAAAATCAATTACATAATATAAATACAACTACAAGGAACTAATCTAGCTCCTGAAATCAAAGCTAAAGTAAGAAATTAGAAATTTTCCCCGATAAGTCTCCCTGGGCTCACGTATAGAAATCGGGTAAAATTCACCAAATATGAACACCCATTCACTCACGAGTTCACTCATACCAAAATTATCCAAATCCGATGTCTAAATCCTGGTCAAAACTCAGAAATTCGGTTGAAGAACTTTTCTCCATTTTCCCAACTTTCTTACCCAATTTCCTTAATTAACTGAAGAAAACAACTATAGATTAATAAAATACAACCAAAATCGAGTTAGGAATCATTACCCCAAAGCTCACTCTGAAAATCCATCGAAGAATTGCCAATTTCCGATATTTCATTCCAAAAACGAAGAATGAACTCAAACCCTATCACTTGGGTCTTTTCTGCCAGTCAAACAGCACCTCCGGTCAATTACCCGCATCTGCGGTACCGCTTTTGCGGCTAAAACTCCTCACCTGTGGAATCTTATTAAATTTCCGGACTTGCATCTGCGCACAGCCATCCGCACCTGTGGACGCGCATGTGCGCTCACCCTTACGGTTCTGCGGAAACTTGGCTTCCTCTCCAAATCCGCTTTTGCGACCACCACACCACATTTGTGGATGCGCAGATGCGGCCCTCATCTCGCATCTGCGCTAACAGGCTCTTGTGACCAAAATCGCACCTGCGACCTCCTCCTCGCTTCTGTGGGGCCGCACCTACGGACTTCCCATCGCAGGTGCGAAACACTAGAAAACCAGCAACTTCAGAATATGCACAAGTCTGACTTTCCATCCGTTAAGCACCCAAAACTCGGCCCCCGGGACCTCAACTAAACATACCAACCAATCCTAAAACACCATACAAACTTAGTTGAGCCCTCAAACCACCTCAAAAAATGCTAAACTTACGAATCATCCTCCTATTCAAACTTAAAGAACTTGAAATTTTCAAATTCGACAACCGATGCCGAAACCTATCAAACCACGTCCGATTGACCCCAAATTTTGCACACAAGTCACATTCAACCCTACGGACCTATTCCAACTTATGAAATCAATATCCGATCCCGATATCAAAAATTCCACTACCGACCAAAATCTCCAAACCTTTGACTTTCGCCATTTCAAGCCTAAATGAGCTACAAACCTCCGAAACACAATCCGGACACGATCCTAAGTCCAAAATCACCTAACGGACCTAACGGAACCGACGAAACTCCATTCTGGAGTCGTCTTCATACAGTTCCGACTACGGTCCAAATCTTAAGGCTTAAGCTCCTATTTTAGGGACTAAGTGTCCCAAAACACTCCAAAAACCAAAATGAAACTTCTTGGCAAGTCACAATAACAAAATTAGATACGGGGAAAATACTTAATAGGGGATCGGGGCTATAACTCTCAAGACCACTGGCCGGGTCGTCACATCCTCCCCCTCTTAAAGCAATCGTTCGTCCTCGAACGAGTATAGAGACGTACCTGAAGCTGTGAAAAGATGAGGATAACGGATGCGCATATCCTGCTCGATCTCCCAAGTCTCCTCCTCGACCAGATGACCCCTCCACTGAACCTTTACTGAAGCAATGTTCTTTGACCTGAGCTTTCTGACCTGTCTATCCAAAATAGCCACCAGTTCCTCAACATAATATATATCCTTGTCCAACTAGACTGAGCTGAAACCCAATACATGAGCCGGATCACCGTGATACTTTCGGAGCATAGAAACGTGGAATACCGGATGAACCCCTGCTAGGCTGGGAGGTAAGGCAATCTTATAAGCAACCTCCCCAACACGCCGCAACACCTCAAAAGGACGAATGTACCTTGAGCTCAGCTTGCCCTTCATTCCGAATCTCATAACGCCCTTCATAGGCGATACCCGGAGCAAGCCCCGCTCTCCAACCATGAATGCTACATCACGAACCTTCCGTCCCGCATAACTCTTATGTCTGGACTGGGCTGTGCGAAGTCGATCCTGAATTACCTTCACCTTATCCAGGGCATCCTCGACCAAGTCTGTACCCAATAATCGGGCCTCTCCTGGCTTGAACTAATCCACTGGGGACCGACACTACCTACCATACAGAGCCTCATACGGTGCTATATGAATGCTGGATCGATAACTGTTGTTGTAGGAAAACTCCGCAAGTGGCAAGAACTGGTCCCCTGACCTTCCAAACTCCATCACACACACACGGAGCATATCCTCTAGTATATGAATAGTGCACTCAGACTGCCCGTCCATCTGAGGGTGAAATATTGTGCTCAGCTCCACTCTAGTACCCCAACCCCTACTGTACAGCTCTCCAGAACTGTGATGTAATAATAGATACCGGTAGGCCTTGAGGCATGGCGATCTCACGGATGTATATTCGAGCCAGTTGCTCGGAAGAATATGTAGTCATCACTGGAATGAAATGAGCTGACTTGGTCAGCCTATCCACAATCACCCAAACTGCATCCAACCTCTTCTGAGTCTATGGGACTCCAACAAAGAAATCCATAGTGATTCGCTCCCATTTCCACTCCGGAATCTCCAACTTCTGAAGCAACCCACCCGACCGCTGATGCTCACACTTCACCTGCTTAAAATTTAGGCACCGAGCAACATACTCCACTATGTCCTTCTTTATCCTCCTCCACCAGTAATGTTGTCTCAAGTCCTGATACATCTTCGCGGCACCCGGATGAATAGAGTACCGTGATCTATGAGAGACCTGAAGAATCAACTCACATAAACCATCAACATTAGGCACACATAACCTACCCTGCATCCTCAATACACCATCATCCCAATAATAACCTTCTTAGCATCACCGTGCTGGACCGTGTCCTTGAGGACAATCAGGTGGGGGTCATCATACTAACGCTCCCTGATACGATCATAGAGAGAAAACCGAGAGACTATACAAGACAACACTCAACTCGGCTCAGAAATATCCAATCTCACAAACTGGCTGGCTAAGGCCTGAACATCCAATGCTAAGAGTCTCTCTGCTGCTGGAAGCTATGCTAAACTCCCCAAACTCTCCGCACGGAGACTCAAAGTATCGGCCACCACATTGGCCTTTCCCGGGTGGTACAAAATGATGATATCATAGTCCTTAAGTAGCTTCAACCACCTCCGCTGATGCAAGTTAAGATCTTTTTGCTTGAACAGATGCTGCAAACTCCGATAATCGGTGTAGGTATCACAAGGAACACCGTACAAATAGTGCCGCCAAATCTTCAGAGTGTTAACAATAGCTTCTAACTCAAGATCGTGGACATGATAGTTATTCTCATTCCCCTTCAACTATCTGCACGCGTAGGCAATCACCCTACCGTCCTGCATCAACACCGCTCCAAGACCAATCCGTGACGCATCACAATATATGGTGTAAGACCCCGAACCTGTAGGCAATACCAATACTAGGGCTGTAGTCAAACCTCTCTTGAGCTTCTGAAAGCTCTCCTCACACTCCTTTATCCACCTGAACGGAGCACCCTTCCGAGTGAGCCTGGTCATAGGTGCTGCAATAGCTGAGAATCCCTCTATAAAATAACGGTAATACCTCGCCAAACCTAAAAAACTGTGGATCTCCATAGCTGACGACGGTCTAGGCCAACTCTGCACCGCTTCCACCTTCTTCATCACTCGATACCACATGACCCAAGAATGCCATAAAGTCTAGCCAAAACTCACACTTAGAAAATTTTGCATACAAATTCTTTTCTCTCAAAGTCTGGAGCACAGTCCTCAGGTGCTGCTCATGATCCTCCCGAGTCTGGGAGTACACCAGAATGTCGTCAGTGAACACAATGACGAATGAGTCAAAATAAGGCCGGAACACACTGTGCATCAAATGCATAAAGGCTGCTGGGGCATTGGTCAGCCCGACAGACATGACAAGAAACTCATAGTGACCATATCTGGTCCTGAAAGCAGTCTTCGAGATATCTGGTTCCCGAATCTTCAACTGATGATATCCCGAACATAAGTCAATCTTGGAAAAGACTCTGGAGCCCTGTAACTGATCAAATAAGTCATCAATGGGAGGCAATGGATACTTGTTCTTCACTGTAACCTTGTTCAGCTGGCGATAATCAATACACATACGCATAGAACTATCTTTTTTTCTTCACAAACAAGACCGGAGCACCCCAAGGAGACACACTGGGTCGAATGAAACCCTTCAAGCAACTCCTGCAACTGCTCATTCAACCCAGGATGAGCCATAAGGTAAAGAGGAATAGAGATGGGTTGAGTGTCCGGCAACAAATCAATGCCAAAATCAATATCTCTGTCGGGCATCATGCCCGGAAGATCAGTTGGAAACACATTTGAGAAGTCCCTCACTATTGGAATTGACTGAACTGTAGGGGCATCAATACTGACATCTTTCACATAAGCTAGATACGCATCACACTCCTTCTCAACCATTCGTTGAGCCTTAAGAAATAAAATAACTTTGAAGGGTGTATACTTTAAGGTACCCCTCCACTCTAATCGCGGTAAGCCTGGCATAGCCATCGTCACGGTCTTAGCCTGACAATCAAGAATAGCATAGTGGGGCGACAACCAGTCCATGCCTAAGATAACATCAAAATCTACAATACTGAGCAATAATAAATCAGCTTTGGTCTCAAAACCACTAAGAGCAATCAAGCATGACCGTTACACGCGGTCCACAACAAGAGAATCTCCCACATGGGTAGACACATAAATAGGGCAACTCAAAGAATCCCGAGATACGCCCAAATGTGGAGCAAAATAAGAGGACACATATGAATACGTTGAGCCTGGGTCAAATAATACCGACACATCTCTATGATAGACTGGAACAATACCTATAATGACAGAGTCAAAAGAAACTGCCTCTGAACGAGCCAAAAGAGCATAATACTTGGTCTGACCTCCCTCTTCTAGGGAACCTCAACCTCCCCGACCTCCACCTCGAGCTGGCTGAGTAGGTGGGGCGGTAGCTGGTGCTGGAAGCATGGACGAAGGACCCGTTGGATCACATGGTGGATGAGAAACCTGTGGAGGTGCACCCCTCCTAAGTTTGGGGCAATCCCTCACCATATGGCGAGTTTCGCCAAACTCAAAGTAACCCCTCGGAGGACGTGGATGCTGTGACTAACTCGGACCTGGCCTGCTAGACTGGACGCTAATAGCACCCCGAGCAGGAGGCACACTAGATACTGGTGGTGTATAATAAGTCTCCTGGGGTCTGGAAGGAGCTGGAACACCACTGGCGGCTAGAAGATCTGAATGAACAGGGCGACTCACATAACCCTTACCATGGCGAGCTGCTAGGGCACAGGCTCCAGAATAATAATCAGTCTCTAGAGATCTCTTGGCCTCTCTCTCTCCTCTATGTCTCAGGCAAGGATGCCCTCCACTCTCCTGGAAATACTCACGACCTGCTGATAAGAGATATCCATCTCCAACTCCCTGGCCATACTAGTCCTGATACTGGGGTGGAGTCCCTCAATAGAGCGATGAACCCTCGCACGAACTGTGGCAATCAAGCCGGTGTATGTCGGGACAACTCAACGGACTGCATACCTTGACACAGTCATAGAACCCTGTCGCAACGGCTCAAACTCCACGCGCCATGCATCCCTGAGTCTCCAAGGAACATACTCTCTCAAAAACATATCCGAGAACTGAGTCCTTGTGAGTGAGGCTGCCTAATCCAGACTACTCAGCTCACAAGCATGCCACCACTGATAGACTGCTCCTCTAAGCTGGAAAGTAGTGAAAGAAACCCCATTCGTCTCCGCTATTCCCATAGTACGGAGAATACGATGACACTCTTCCAGAAAACCCTGAGTATCATCTGAAGCTAATCCGTTGAGCAGGTGGGTGGTACTTCTTGTACCTCTCAAGTCTGAGCTGCTATGCCTCAAAAGTTGTTGTCCTGGTCTCATGCTGAGCCGCAGCTACCGGCTGCATATGAATGAAATCTAGGGCCTGACCAACCTGGACCCTCTGCTCAGGAGTACAGGCTGCGGGAGTCTGTGCCCCTCCGCTGGCCTGAGATGTGGAGGGAGCTAGTGGGATCATTCACACCTCCTTTTTTTTCGGGTGGAGGAAATAAAAGACTTTTTCTAATTTAAGTGACATTATTTGAAAAAGGATTGATTTATTTATTTTAAGATTTGCCACTTGGAATAAATTATCAAGGCGTCCCAAGTCGCCGATTATTTTGAATCTCAAATCAAGGAAATTTTGAAACACAAAAGACCGAGTAAGGAATTCTGTTAACCCAGGAGAAGTTGTGAGGCACTCCCAAATTCCGTGATTTTAGCCCGATCGCTTTACAATTAAACTTGGCATAATTATCTAATTGTTACATGTTTTAGACCTATTTTGCATTTTGCTTTTTACCGCTTTTAAATATATATTTTAGTAATTATGGAATTTATTTAAAAGAAGTTGTGATATCATACACTTGTTGTTTTAGACATACCGCAAATCGCGCCACGTGAAATGCACCTGCAGTTTACTATATATTTATTTTTATTATTACTTTGAAGTTATGTCACGACCCAAATTCTCCCTCCGTAAATTATTGTAACGGCACCTAGTCTATACGACTAGGTAAGCCTAACACCTTGCGGAAATGAAATGAAGACATGAAAAATTAAAGACCAACAACAAAAAATAGCTTAAGAAAGAAATCGAGATGCCGCTCGGCATATACAATAGTCAACTTCCGAAATATACAAATCGCTCCCAAGACCCGGAACACCATAAGTCACAAGCTTCTATCAGATTCAAACTTTTTTATACATCACTGCCTATTAGAAATAAAGGAAAGAGTGAACATAGGGGGTAGAGGTGGACTCCGAGGATCTACGGGCGTGGGAATATGTACCTTGAACTCTCCGACAATAGCTACTGCAACTATGAACGAGGCTGGTAGGAGAAACCTATATCTGCACACGAAAAACATGTGTAGGAAAGGGCGTGAGTACACCACAATGGTACCCAGTAAGTGCCAAGCCTAACCTCGGTCGAGTAGTGACGAGGTCAGGTCNCAGAATGAAATATCGCAGTAAAATAAAGACTGAAATTTAACAAGAAAGAAACCATATAAGGTAACAGCTCGATACACAGAAATACAACAGGGGATCTTCCGAGATACCGTCTTATAGTCCCAAACATAAATGTGCAGGGGGATCTCCCGGAATACTGTTCCATAGTCCCAAAGTAAATACGCAAGACGGGGGTAGGGGCGGATCTCCCGGAATAGTGTTCTGTAGTCCCAAAGTAAATATGCAGAGCAGGGGAATCTCCCAGAATACCGTTCCGAAGTCCCAAAGTAAATATGCAGAGCAAGGGGATCTCCCAAAATACTGTTCCGTATTCCCAAAGTAAATATGCAGCCCAAACAATAGTTCAATAGTTACAACACGAAATCCAACAATTCAACCTAAGTACAAGATAAGGATAACATGTAACTTCACTAAACATGTTTCATGTAGTTTAGATAAACAGTTAAGGCAAGTAGGCATGTTATTTTAGTCTAACATGATACTACACATGCAAGATTCAAATCAGAAGGGAAAACAAGGCATTTATTAGTAGAAATCGGGTTTTTACAACAATTAGACAGTGTACGTACTCGTCATCTCACGTACATGGCGCTCACATATCAAAACAATACCAAATCCTAAGGGTAGACCCCCCACAAGGTTAGGCAAGCCACTTACCTCGAACCAAGCTCAAATCAATCCAAAACAACACTATTTCAACAAAAATCTGACTCCAAATGGCCCAAATCTAGCAAAAATCAATTGCATAACATAAATAACACTACAAGGAATTAATCTACCTACTGAAATCAAAGTTAAAGCAAGAAATTGGAAACTCGCCCAAAAAAGTCTCCCCTGACCCTCGTCTCGGAATCGGGTAAAAGTCACCAAATATGAAAACCCATTCACTTTGAGTTCACTCGTACCAAAATAATCCAAATCCAATGTCTAAATCCCAGTCAAAACCAGAAATTTGGTCGAAGAACTTTTCCCCCATTTTCCCAACTTTCTCACCCAATTTCCTACCCAATTTCCTTAATTAAATGAAGAAAAAAACTATAGATTAATGAAATACAACCAAAATCGAGTTAGGAATCATTACCCCAAAGCTCCCTCATAAATCTCTCGAAGAATCGCCAATTTCTTAGCTCTAGTCCAAAAACGAAGAATGAACTCAAACCCTATCACTTGGGTCTTTTCTGCCAGTCAAACAGCACCTGCGGTCAATTACCCGCATCTGCGGTACCGCTTTTGCGGCTAAAACTCCTCACCTGTGGAATTTCATTAAATTTACAGACTCACATATGCGCATAGCCATCCGCACCTGCGGACGCGCATGTGCGCTCACCCGTCCGCTTCTGCGGAAACTTGGCTTCCTCTCCAAATCCACTTTTGCGACCACCACACCGCATTTTTGGATGCGCATATGCGACCCTCATCTCCCATCTGCGCTCAAAGGCTGTTATGACCAAACATACCAACCAATCTTAAAACATCATACGAACTTAGTAGATCCCTCAAACCATCTCAAACAATGCTAAAATCATGAATCATCCTCCGATTCAAACTTAAAGAACTTGAAATTTCCAAATTCGACAACTGATGCCGAAACCTATCAATCCATGTCCGATTGACCCCAAATTTTGCACACAAGTCACATTCAACCCTACGGAGCTATTCCAACTTCTGAAATCAAAATCCAATCCCAATATAAAAAATTCCACTGCCGACCAAAATCTCCAATACTTCAAATTTTTCCATTTCAAGCCTAAATGAGCTACAGACCTCCAAAACACAATCCGGACACGCCCCTAAGTCCAAAATCACCTAACAGAACTGATGGAACTCCATTCCAGAGTCGTCTTCACACAATTCTGACTATGGTCCAAATCTTAATGCTTAAGCTCTCGTTTTAGGGACTAAGTGTCACAAAACACTCCAAAAACCAAAACGAAACGTCCCGGCAAGTCACAATAACATAAATAGATACAGGGAAAACAATTAATAGGATATCAGGGCTATAACTCTCAAGACGACCGGCCGGGTCGTCACAAGTTATGAGATCAAGGCACATGAACATACACTTGAATTTGGGATTAAGTGTCAAAGTTATGCAGGAATTGTACACATAACTATGACGATTTATTGATTAATCGCGCCTAAAGCAACTACGAATTCAATGAATGATTTTCCCAAACTAGTTTGAGATTGTTGTAAGGCCATGGATTATGAAAGTTATTGTGGATAAAGTGTAAGATTTAGTCATTGTTATTATTGATAATCTCATCTATATTTAAAGCCCTTAATGTCACGACCTAAAATCCGCTAAAGGTCATAATGGTGCCTAACACCGCCGTCAGGCAAGCCAACGGTGATTTATCAACATACTTACTCATTTTAGTAATTTGAATTCATAATTTTCATTAATTAAATAGTATGAAAGAATTTACATGGTGAATGATAATATTTACACGAACTACAATGACGAACAACCTGTAGGAACACCCAAAACTCGGTGTCACAAGTGCATGAACATCAACTAGGAAATATAATAAAATACAATATCTGTTTAGAATACAAATTAGACAGTGTTGGCCCAAGTAAAGTCTTGTTTTGAAGATTGACAAAGGAAGCTCAGACATGATCCAGGTCCATCCGCTGTGTACACAGACACGGGCAAATTCTAGCATATGGGATGCACGTGAAGAAGATAAGCTTAACCTCATACATCTAATATCTCCTGATCGAAAAAGTTGCATAATGGATAAGGAGAAGGACTCCTTACTAAAAGAGAACACTATCCAAGATAACAGAGGAGTTAGAAGTTGTGAACAACTAGAACTCTTCCACCAAGGAAGATTAGCATTAGAACTCTAGTTGTTTCTTGATTTACTAACTCTAAATATTGCAGGATGTTCTCATTCTACATGCACACACAAAAGCATAAGTTAAACATGAGTTGAGAGAAAAATAGCAAGGCATTTTGCAAGCAATGCTTGTGTGATTCAAGTGTGTGAACCTGAAGCTACATGAACCAGATAGAAGAACCAGTTCCAAGTGTCTGTCTTTTATTCTAGTTCAATTGTAGTAAGTATTTTTCAGTTGTACCTTTCTGCTTTATCTAGAGGAAATTGTAATTGGTACTCTAAGTATTCAAGTTATATTAAACTTGAAGTTGTCACAACAGTTAGAGGCTGGTTTCCACAACGGGATTAGTGTTAATCCTTAGGTTTACAAAGTGTTTTGTAAATGCTGTTTTGGCTCAGTGATTTAGTGGAGTGTTTGGGAAAATCCTACTGAGTAGTAGGTCGTGGTTTTTTCACCTTTTGAGCAGGGTGTTTTCCACATAAAATGCTTGTGTTCTTTACTTTCCGCATTTTCTATTTCAGCAATAGTAGTTTAAGGAACACTTAGAACCAGGTCCTTCTATAATCAGTTCAAGCAAAAAATTGGACACCATGCAAATCAATCCCCCTCCTCTTGTGTGGTATTGAAGTTAAAACATCAATTGGTATCAGAGTAGGTTATCCTTGAAGAGGATAACACCTTAGGAAAAGATCAAGATGAGTGCACCACCTGGAAACTGGGAAGGGCAATCCACTGCTAGGCCACTACTCTTCAATGACCAATACTACTCCTGGTGGAAAAACATGATGAGAGATCACATCATAGGACAAGACTATGAGCTGTGGGACATTGTCACTGATGGTCCACTGGCTACACTGAAGAAAAATGCTAAAGGGGTAGATGTGCCAAAGACAAGATCTGACTACACTACTGAGGACTTGAGGAAATGAGAGAAGAATGCTAAAGTCAAGAAATGGATTGTTTGTGGACTTGGTCCAAATGAGTACAGTAGAATCGAAAGTTGTACCAGTGCTAAGGAAATTTGGGACACTCTGGAAGTGGCCCATGAAGGAACACTTCAAGTGAAGAGGTCCAGAGGAACTCTACTATATTCTCAATACGAGAACTTTACCATTAAGGAAGGGTAAACCATCCAATAGATAGATACATGGTTCAGTATATTGACAAATAAACAAGAAGTCTCTTAGAAGGATTATTCCTGAAGAAGACAGAATTGAGAAGATTTTGACAAGGGTTCTGCCAGTTACTTGGGAGAGAAAAATCACTGCTATTCAGGAATCAAAGAACATTCTCTTCTATTGGATGAGCTAATTGGAAATCTCACTTCTTATGAACTTATGAGGAAAACCATGAAGATGGATGTACCTAAGAAGGAAAAAAGCCTGGCACTCAGAATCGCTGAAGGTTCTGATCTAGAAGATGATGAAATGGCTATGATCACAAAGGACTTCAAGAAGTACCTAAGTATAGGAAAGGGTCCTTTAAGAAGTGAGAGCTACATGAAGCCAAAGGTTCATGAAAATCAAACCAATGAAGGATACTACAACTATAGGAAGACTGATCACCACATCAAGAACTTCCCTTAGTGGGAAATTGAATGGAAGAAGGAAAGAGCTGAAAGAAGGAATAGGAAGAAGCCAAGAAGAACAAAGGATCAACCAAGGATATGGCCGCTTCTTGGGGTGAAAGCTCAGATGATGAAGATGGAGATGAACAAGCACTTATGGACATTGGAGAATCTGACGAGGAAACTGAGATAAGTGTAATTCATCTCAAAGACAAGATTATATTTTTATCTAAAGAAAGGCTATCTGAGTTACTTCTAGATTTAATTGACTAATCTGAGGATGTAAACAATGAAAAGGAATAGTTGTATAAGGAATGTGTGATTTTGAAAGCAAAGTGCAAAAACCTGGAACTTAGGGTTAGTGAAATTGTAAGTGAAAATACTGCTTTGAAGAACCAGGTTCATGCACTTGAGTCAAATATCCTAGAACTTTGTTCTTAAAATCTAAAACTGAAATTAGGAACATGTAAGAAGACATCTGATTTCACATAACTCACTCTAGAAGAAAATGTAGGTAAACTAAAAGATGAGTTGTATAATAGGGATGAACAAGTAAGAATTTTAAAGGAGGATCTAAGCAAGGTCAAGCATGATTTGGACAGAACTTGTAAATGGAATAGGTCCTCCAATGCACTTTCATGGCTACAGGAACATCATAGTAGAAACAGAAGAGGACTTGGCTTTGGGAACCTGTCACCTAGATGGGATCCCAAAATCAAGTACCTCACAGTTCCTGAGAACAAGATTTGCACACACTGTGGTAAAACAGGTCATTATAAAAGTGAATGCACTGCAAAATAAAAGGCAAGTCAAAAGAACAAAGAATTTGTTCAAGGGAAGAATTGGCTACCAATTTGGGCTAAAAAGAATTTGATTCATCCATTTTCCTAAAGAAAGGGACCCAAACTAGTTTGGGTTCCGAAGACTAACCCCTGATTTCCTTTTGCAGGTCCAAGTGAAGGGGAGAAGCCAAATATGGTACATGGGTAGTGGCTGATCAAAGCATATGACAGGAAGCAAGGACCGGTTCCTTTCACTTGAGGACCTTAAATGAGGTAATGTCTCCTTTGGAAATGGGAATAAAGGTGAGATCATTGGGGTTGGAAAGGTAGGTAAGAATGATTCTGTCACGACCCCTTTTTCCTCTCTGAAAGACGTTGTGACGGCACCTAGTCGCTACGACTAGGTAATCCTATTAAAATTGAAATAACCAAAAATAAAGAATAATAGAAACCAACTAAACTTCAAATTTCTATGTAAAGTTAAGAATGTCGCTCGGCATATACAAGTAAAGCCAATTTACCAATTATACACATCCCTTCCCAAAACCCGGAACCATGAGTCACAAGCTCTACGAAATCGATCTACAGTCTGTTATACAAGAGTCTAAGAAGTACAGAAGGAAACAACTAAAGATAGAGGAGGACTCCGAGGATCTATGGATGTGTGCAGATATACCTTGAAGTCTTCGGTGGCTGCTACTATTGACTAATACTGAGGCGGACGAGAAGTACCTGGATCTGCACACGGGAAACATGTGCAGGAAGGGCATGAGTACAAATTCCGAACACCCATTCACTCACGAGTCTAACCATACCAAATTTACTCAAATCCTATACCAAAATCTCGATCAAAATCCCAAAATTCAGCCTAAGAACTTTTCTTAAATTTTCCCTAATTTTCACCCCAAAATCGAAATTAAAAATAAAATTAAGCATAGATTAGCGGGAATTAATCATAAAGGAGTTAGGAATCATTATCCAAAAACTTCCTCCGAAAATCTCTCAAAATTTCTCCTTCTATCGAGCTCTCAATCAAATTTTGAGCTATGAACCAAAAACCCTAGATTTTGAACTGTTTAAACTACCTGCCCAGATTTCTTCATCACGAACGCGAAGACTCCCTCGCGTTTGTGTAGGATAACACTTTACTGATCCAAAAATCCCACTTCACGAAGGCGATAGTCCTCTCGCGAACGTGCACCCTCTATTTCCTAAAGCTTCACGAACGCGACCAACACCCCAAAACCGAAATTAAAAATAAAATTAAGCATAGATTAGTGGGAATTAATCATAAAGGAGTTAGGAATCATTATCCGAAAACTTCCTCCGAAAATCTCTCAAAATTTCTCCTTCTATCGAGCTCTCAATCAAATTTTGAGCTATGAACCAAAAACCCTAGATTTTGAACTGTTTAAACTACCTGCCCAGATTTCTTCATCAAGAACGCAACGACTCCCTCGCGTTTGTGTAGGGTAACACTTTACTGATCAAAAAATCCCACTTCATGAAAGCGATGGTCCTCTCACGAACGTGCACCCTCTATTTCTTGAAGCTTCACGAACACAACCAATACTACGCGAACGCGTAGAACGATCCATAGGGGGCCCAGTTGTTCTATTTCCTCTACGCGAACGCAATACACTGATGACCAAACCTTCGCGAACGCGTCCCCATACTCGCAAATGCGAAGAGCAATTTCTCTTCCTGATCTAGCTCTTGTTCACAAACGCGAGCTCCTTTTCGCGAACGTGAAGAACAAACGTCTGCAACAAAAACCAGCAAAATCCGCTATCTCTCTAAGTCCAAAAATGACCCGTTGACATCCGAAACACACCCGAGGCCCTGGGGACCTTAGACAAACATGCCAACCAATCCTAAAACACCATACGAACTTAGTCGAGCCCTCAAATTACATCAAACAATGCTAAAATCACGAATCGCACTCCAATCCAAACCTTAAGAACTGAAACTTCAAAATTCTACAACCGACGCCGAAACTAACCAAACCACATCTGATTGACCCCAAATTGTTCACACAAGTCGTATTCAACACTACAAACCTATTCCAACTTCCGGAATCAGATTTCGACCCCTATAACAAAAATTCCACTATCAGTGTGAAACTCCAAAATTTTGACTTTCGCCATTTCAAACCTAAATGAGCTACAGACCCGCAAAACACAATCCAGACACGTCATTAAGCCCGAAATCACCCAACGGAGCTAACGGAATTCCATTCTCGAACCATATTCACACATTTCCAACTACGAACTATGTTCTAAGACTTAATCTCTCATTTAGGGACTAGGTGTCCCAAAACACTCCGAAACTCAAAACAAATCATCTCGGCAAGTCACAATAGCATAAATAGATATGGGGAAAACAGTTAATAGGGGATCCGGGCTCTAACTCTCAAATCAACCGGCCGGGTCGTTACATCCTCCCCTTCTTAAAATAATTATTCGTCCTCGAACGAGTATAGAGACATACCTGAAGCTGTGAAAAGATGAGGGTAATGGCTGTGCATATCCCGCTTGGTCTCCCAAGTCGCCTCCTCGACCGGTTGACCCCTCCATGGGACCTTTACTGAAGCAATATTCTTTGACCTTAGATTTCTGACCTGCCTGTCCAATATAGCCACTGGCTCCTCAACATAAGACAGATCCTTGTCCAACTAGACTGAGCTGAAATCCAATACATGAGTCGGATCACCATGATACTTCCGGAGCATAGAAATGTGGAATACTGGATGAAATCCTGCTAGGCTGGGAGGTAAGCCAAGCTCATAAGCAACCTCCCCAACACGCCACACTATCTCAAAAGGACCAATGTACCGCTGACTCAGCTTGCCCTTCTTCCCGAACCTCATGACGCCCTTCATAGGTAATACCCGAAGCAAGACCCACTCTCCAACCATGAATGCTAAATCGCTAACCTTCTGGTCCGCATAACTCTTCTGTCTGGACTGGGATGTGCGAAGTCTATCCTGAATCACCTTTACCTTATCCAGGACATCTTGGACCAAGTATGTACCCAATAATCGGGCCTCGCCCAGCTCAAACCAACCCACTGGGGACCGACACCGCCTACCATACAGAGCCTCATACGGTGCCATCTGAATGCTGGACTGATAACCGTTGTTGTAGGCAAACTCCGTAAGTGGCAAGAATTGATCCCATGACCCTCCAAACTCCATCAAGCAGAGAGCATATCCTCAAGAATATGAATCGTGCGCTCGGACTGCCCGTGCATCTGAGGGTGAAAGGTTGTGCTCAGCTCCACCCTAGTACCCAACTCCTGTTGTACGGCTCTCCAGAACCGTGATGTGAACTGTGTACCTTTGTATGAAATTATGGATACTGGGACACCGTGAAGGTGGAAAATCTCTCTGATGTAAATCTCAGCCAATCTCTCTAAAGAGTAAGTAGTCATCACCGGGATAAAATAAGCTGACTTGGTCAGCCGATCCACGATCACCCAAATAGCATCGAACTTCCTCAAAGTCCGTGGAAGTTCCACTACAAAGTCCATGGTGATCCGCTCCCACTTCCACTCTAGGATCTCTAACCTCTGAAGCAAGCCACCCGATCTATGATGCTCATATTTAACCTGCTGGCAGTTGAGACGCTTGGCTACAAACCTAACTATATCCTTCTTCATCCTCCTCCACCAATAGTGATGTACGCACCCGGATGTATGGAATACCGCGAGATCTAGGCCGCCTCAAGAATCAACTCCTGAAGCCCATCCACATTGGGCACACATATCCGACCATGCATCCTCATCACACCATCATCCCAAATAGTCACATCTCTAGAATCACCCCGTCGAACCCTATCCTGAAGGACTAGACGATGGGGATCATCATATTGGCGCTCCCTGATAAAGTCATAAAGAGAAGATCAGCGACCACACAAGCCAATACTCTTCGACTCTGAAATATCAAATCTCACGAACTGGTTGGCTAAGGCATGAACATCCAATGCTAAGGGCCTCTTATGTCGGAAGATATTCCAAACTCCCCAAACTCTCCGCCCGATGACTCAAGGCATCGGCCACTACATTGGCCTTCCCCGAGTGGTACAATATAGTGAACCACCTTTGCTGACGCAAATTAAGGGCCTTTTTCTTGAACAGGTGCTGCAAACTACGGTGATCAATGTAGATATCATAAGGAACACCGTACAAATAATGACGCCAGATCTTCAAGGCGTGAAAAATGGATGCCAACTCATGATCATGGATGTCACACCTCCTTTTTCATCACCCCCGGATTAATGAAGGGTAAATAAGGGAGTTTTTCCAATTAAAGTGACATTATTCGGCTTTGGGACATATTATTTATTTCAGAGTCACCATCCGAATTTTTGACGATTCTCTGGGACACCGTGTTATTTTAAAAATCCCAAACCGAGGAAATCTTGACTCTGTTTTAATTTGTCTGTGACTAGAAACCCGAGTAAGGAATTGTGTTAACCCGGGAGAAGGTGTTAAGCATTCCCGAATTCCGTGGTTCTAGCACGGTCGCTTAATTATTAATATTTGGCATAATTATCTAATTATTTACATATTTTAAACATATTGTGGTTTTTAGACTTCTTCACTTTTTAGCCGCTTTTAATATTTATGGATTCATATTTAAACAAGTCACGATGGCGTACACTTGTTTGTTTTTGGACACATTATAACTACGCCACATGAAATGCACCCGCAATTACAACATGTGGTTTTTATTATAATTTGATGTTGAAGACGGGGACATGAGTAGTCGCACCCGAGTGTAGATTATGTAGTCAAGACTATGGTCATAACGGTTTTATAGTGCCTATTTGAGGCGATGTTTGGTTATTCTTTATGTTTTCTATTTGAAGGAGTACTTTATTTTAGGATAGATTAGGATGTTATGGATCTATCTTGGACAAGTTACGATGGCGTACACTTGTTGTTCTTGAGCACATGGAAAACACGTCACATGAAATGTACCCGTGGTTGCTATGTGCGTGTTGTTTAGAATTTGAGGGTCGGGGGGCAAGAGTTTCCACTCCCCAGTGTAGATTTATGGTAATTTTGGTACTTCCTATTGAATCTCAAAAGAAGTATTTTTTCTGTCTAGATCAAATTTTCTAGCCTAAAGGACAAAATGTTCTGGGCTATGGCCATATTTTAGCCCAATTTGTTTCAACTCTTTGGCCAATCCTAATTGTGGCTAGTTTTAATAGGATTCGAATTTGAACAGTCTGAATAACCAGGAGAAGATATGTTAACACGTTTATAATTTGCATTGTAATAAAAAAGGCAGATTTGAGTTGCAAATACAATGCATCAGATTCCTTTGCCGTTCGACCTATATGCCATACATGAGTGCTTATATACTATTTACGGATACAACGTGGAACTTGTAACCTCATTTCCGTGAAGGAACGATTTTTACAAAAAGGTAAAACTAACGAAGCCTCTTAAATTAAGATTATCCGATATATTTTTTTAGAAAAGAGTTGGTACTCCTCATACCATTCAACAAAAAATTATTTAACACCATCAATAGGCCTGCAATTCTAGTTTCCCTAACTATCATGATAGACATTACTGGGAATACAACTGATTCACAACCTTTGATATAGTCCAGTCCTTATTACAACTAAAGTATACACAAAAGGCTGTAATTACGCTATTACATTGTTCTTAAATTTAATACATAAGGTCTAATAATAAGAAGAAAAATAAAAGGAAAGAGGTTAGCTGCTACCCCTGTTCAAGCCAACAAATTTCACACTTTAGGGTTTGTATTCTTCAGCTTTTAGTCCCAACTGGACCATACAGAACTTATGTGCACTGTAAGAGGCTGAATCTGATCATTACAGAGATCAGATTCAACCCTTTACATGCTGCTCCCCATAGTGACATAAGATATAAGTCGTCCAAACCAACATATATATAAACATCTTATGGGGTGCATTTGACCATTAAGGGGGGTCAGATTCTCTACCCTTTAATGTTATCTAATGACTCTATTACGACTTCATGGATATGAAATTAATCACAAAAGCCTTTTGAGAGATAATTCTACATTTATAATCACACATAGATGAACAGTCAGATTTTTAACAAGTAATTACAGATTCAGCAGAATGAAAGGCCACATGTTTTATGCATTTTTCTTAGATTGAATCTGACTATAAAGGAGAGTCTGATTCAAACTCACAGATGCAATCTTGTTTGCCATTTTTAACAACCATACCAGTACTTCAAACAGTATTCATTTGGACACTTTGACTATTCTTGGCTTTTTAGAGAATGAATCAGACCATACAAGGGTTCAGATTCTTTATTCTACAGCCTTTCTTAACTACAAGGTTGTATACCCTTTAAAGGATGAATTTCAAGCCATTTATACTACTTTTGTGCACTATCATGGGGTGAATTTGACCATTAACAGGTCAAATTCATCTACCCTAGTGATAATACTAACCTATCTAGAGATTTGCTTGTTGAATCTCTTTATTGACCAAAGAGACTCAATTGAAAATCATATTTTTCTGCACACTTATAGAGAGAGCCTGACCATAGAGAAGGTCAGATTCTACACCTCAGTGCAACCTTGTTTTTTTAATATAGAACTATGAGTATTTACCATATTTATATACATTTGGCCTGATATATACAGAACAGTTCAGCAAAGATATAACAACAAAACAAACAGTATTCATCGCATTTAACAGGTTCATTAATATGCTAATAAACATCTATACAGTCACATGTACATAAAGCAAGAGAGATAACCTCATTTCATCAATGACAACTAATTTAAGCAGGGAGAAGAAGAAGAAGATTCCAATTCAAGAAATTTCATTAAGAAAAGATGAGTTAATACATACCTTTTAAGAGAGAAACAACAAAGAGATTTGACCAAATAAAGGTCAAGTATGAACAACAAGAAGGAAGAGAGATCAGCAACAGCAAACAGAAAAACCCAAAGAAAACCAAACAGTTCAGCAAGAATAACCCAGAAATCTTGAGTGTGAATGTTTGAAGGAAGAACTTCCAGAAACCCAAAATTCAGCAAAAGGGAAGATAGCAACTAAACTAGGCCATCTACTTATGAACTTGTTTTCTAAAAAGAAATCAGATTTTTTTTTCTAATAGTACTCTTCTTTTCAAAACCTTTTAAGTGGAGACAACATTTCTGAAAAATGGGAAGGATTCTCTATCCCAGCAGGTCAAAAGTGTAAAAAAAATTCTAACCCTTAATCTCTAAAAAGAGGGTCTATTTATAAGATATTTGGGAATGGGATATTCTTTTGAATATTCCCTATCCAATACTGAAAAATAGTACCAAAATAGTACATAGGGCAGTTGTCAACCCTATCATTGGGATAGCTGCCCCCATTCCAGAACTTTCTTCTTTAGAAAAATACCCTTTTAACCTTAAAAGCCTGATTTCCTAAACTGAGTTACCTAATGTACCCCTTAGAGTCCCTGAATTTACCATTAGGTAACCAGGGTTAAGTTGCTTTGAGTTATCTATTAATTTGGGTTAGTTGATCCCAATTAGTTACTTTGGTTCTATTAGTGGTTCTTAATTATGGTTAAGTTAATTAATTAAAGGTTAATTGATTAAATTCCTAGAGTTAGTTTTCATACTAATTATCTATGTTTAAGTTAATTAAATAAAGTAGGTGAATCAATTTAATTCTTTAACTTAAGCTAAACTGACTTAGTTAAGTAATTAAATTTGATTACCTAAAACCAGAGGCTCAACCAATTATTAAGCTTAGATTAAATAAATATTTTTATTTAATTAAAGCCTATTTAACTATTAAAACTAGGATTTATGTTTAATTGAGCATCTCTTCTCAAAAGTTATTCTTTTAAATCTGATTAACCTTGAATTGAAGATTAAATTAACTTAACTCATGATCATTTACGGGTTCAGCATGGACTATTTTCCTAATTAATGGGAAATTAGTCGACTAAACTGGTTATTAACATAATAAGGTAAAAATATGAAGTAACCAATTAATAAAGAAGACCATGCCTAGAGAAAGATAGTAAATCCTAATCACTACATGAACTCAAGCAATAGTAATATGAACAAACAATCTAACCTAACGAGGTAAGGAATAATGCATACAATGATGAATCGAATGATGTCGATAATCATGATTGTCAAGAAACTAACTAGCACATGATTAACACGAAACACATTTTGATTTTACACTTAACTAGGGAGAAGAAACATGAATCGACATAGACAAACAAGCGGAGGAGAATTCAAACAAAATTACAAAAGAAATCAAACTAATAACTCTGTTAATCACCTAAATTATGTTGTCATATTCAGGGAATTTTCGGAGAAACAAGAAAACTAGGTTCTAAACGGGTTTGGCTAATCTAAGCATAGACCAACAGAAACAAAACGAAAACATGAACCAATGAAAGGGAAAAAGCCTGATTTAACAGTAACAAATAATTATAGGCAGAGATAGAAGAAGAAACAGAAAGAAAGAAATAAGAAAAAGGAGTTACAAAACTGAAATTACCTAAAAGAAACGATTAACATGCAGTTTTGGTTTTTAATAATATGTCAAGAATAGTAAGGAAAGAGGAAGAATACTCGTTGAAGGAAACTTGGCCGAAGAAATCGAGGGTCGCTGGACCTCGGCCGGATTC
Organism: Nicotiana paniculata; assembly: GCA_005239505.1. NCBI lineage: Eukaryota > Viridiplantae > Streptophyta > Magnoliopsida > Solanales > Solanaceae > Nicotiana > Nicotiana paniculata. Next base: position 43,484 of record ML336380.1, read on the forward strand.
TGGTAGGGTTTGAAAATGACTCAAACCCTCGTGAATCGATTGCTCTAGTCAAGAGAAATTGACCCACGAAGGTTTGATCCATTGATTATCTTTGAATCGCCCGGTGGGGGGAAGTTAGGGTTTCTCGATTCCTAGATATAAGATTGGTCGATTTTGGGCGAGTTTTTGGGCAAACTGGTTGTGGGATGGGATTGAGGGGGAGGTGAGGATCGTCTGGTGAGAAGTTGGGGTTGATTAAAGAAGCTTCGCCGCCGATAGGTTATTTACGGCCGGCGGAGGGGAGGCGTCTATGGTTTGCTTAGGGAGAGAGACGAGAGGGAGAGGAGGTGGCTAGGGTTTGGGAAGGTTAGGCTTCTGATGGAAATGAGGGTAGGGGGGTCGTTTGGACAGTTATATATTAGAGGGGGGTGAGTTCCTGGCCGTCTGATCTATTTTGGTCAATGGCGAGGATTTAATTAACTAAACTAAACGGGGTTGTTTTGAGGGGTGTTGGGGCAGGTCGGGTAAGGGGGTTTGGGCCTGGGTTTTTCGAGTGTATAGGGATCGGGTTTGGGCCTGGGTAGGTTGAGTGTATAGGGATTGGGCCTGGGTATTTCTTGGCCCAGGTCCGATTTTGACTTCCTTGACTAATTAAACTAATTGATCTAATTAAGTTAAAATCTAATTTAATCCAAAAAATGTAGTTATTAATGTAGACCTTACTTTTCATCTATCTACAGATTAATCAAGAATAAAACGACCAATTTTATATTCCTAATATCTATAATTTAATGAATAAAAATGATTAATTTTAGTAATTAGTTATTAAAATTACATTACATTAAATAACCATCACTCATCTATTATTTAGTTAATTATAACTTTATAATTCTTTGATATTAGTGATGCAATTTTGAACAAATTTATAAAAAGAAGAAGATGAATTATGGATATGTCAAAAAAAAATACAAATCTTTCATAATTAATCACCGAAAATCAACAAAAATTCATAAAATAAATTGATTTATTGAGATATTTATAGGAGGATATGGTGAGTAAAAATCAAATGCTCACAGATGCCCCTCTTTGCTCGAAAATACGAAGAGTTTTCGGGCAAAGACAAAGTGAGCAGCAATAAATGACTTTTATCTATTCATATGTTCCATTGTGAAGCGTTTTTGAAAAGTTTGACCGAACCCTGCTTCAAGGTTGCCTACATATCCTTGTCTATAAAGGAATCAGATCACTGTAGTTCTGGAAGTTTTAGTAGTTGGGACTACCGAGTAACTGTGGTTTTACTGCGGTTGCTGCTGTTACTGCTGCTGATCTCCTTATTACACCCAAGTACAAAACGAAGGACTAACTAAAACCTATTAGCTGCTAAATATACAAGATTCCTATCTAGGATTTGGTCTTGAGTCTTGATCTTTTGCTGACTCTGAACTGGATCCTGGTGCTTGTTCCTCGGATCAAAGCGGGATATACTGGACGGATGACTTCCATCTCGTCCTGAATAGTCCACATCTTCCCCGTTTGTGCGCTTTTGGATTCAATCTTCTCTTTCTTCTTTTTGTTTTGTTATTTTGGATCAAAACTTCTTCTTTTGGTCATCTCGAGTTCCAATGTTCTAGAAACGTAATCTGCACAAAATCAAAACAAACGAACGAAATTTTCTGCCCCAGTTTTTACTAGGAAAATTTTGTGAGTTATTGTAATAAAATCTATGCTATCTTATTGTTGAAAGCAATAAAGGGCCGGGAACTATGTACCCGGAGTGAATGCAGACTAGGGGGTGGATACCCCATGCCTAAAAGGTGAAATCAACTAGGGATTGGGGACTCTATGTTGGAAAATATTGACAGCTCGTGTTGTCGTCAAGAAGAGATCACCAGGTTATGCCGGTGTCTGGAAAGGTCAACAAGTTATGCTGTTGGCAGGAAAAAGGTCAATAGGTTATGCCAGTGTCATGAAAAGATCAACAGGTTATGCTGTTGTTAAGAAAAAGATCACTAGGTTATGCTGGTGTCTGGGGGGAAGATCAACGGGTTATGCCGGTGTCTGGAAAGGTCAACATGCTATGCTGTTTCCTGGGGAAAAGAGATCACGGGGTTATTCAAGTGTCTGGAGAAGAAAAGATCACCAGGTTATGCTGGTGTCTGGAAAGGTCATGCTGTTGCCTGAAAAAGAGATCACTGGGTTATGCCAGTGCCTGAAGACGATCAACAGGTTATGCTGTTGTCAGGAAGATCACCGGGTTATGCCGGTGTCTGGAGAGGTCAACAGGTTATGTTGTTGCCTGAAATAGAGATTAATGGGTTATGCCAGTGTCTGGAGATAATCAACAGGTTACGTTGTTGTCAGGAAGATCGCTAGGTTATGCTGGTGTCTAGAAAGGTCAACAGGTTATGTTGTTGCCCGAAATAGAGATCACTGGGTTATGCCAGTGTCTGAAGATGATCAACAGGTTATGCTGTTGCCAGGAAGATCGCCAGGTTATGCTGGTGTCTGGAAAGGTCAACAGGTTATGTTGTTGCCTGAAATAGAGATCACTGAGTTATGCCAATGTCTAAAGATGATCAACAGGTTATGCTGTTGTCAGAAAGATCGCCAGGTTATGCTGGTGTCTGGAAAGGTCAATAGGTTATGCTGTTGTCATAAATATCACTAGGTTATGCCGGTGTTTGGAAAGGTCAACAGGTTATGCTGTCGCTAGGGGAAAAGAGATCACTGGGGTTATGCCAGTACCTGTTTGGGTGCGGGACCCTATGTTGGCATCAACTGAGGACTGGGATATCCTTGGTTGGAAAATGTTTGGCTAGGGGTTTAGGGCCCTATTCTACTTTAGGGTTGCATCATATTCAACTTCATTTCTTCTTTTTCATATATATGCGGGAAAATATTTTTTGGAGGAAACTTCCTTTTCTCTGGAGTCAATGCTGCAGAGTTCTTTCTAGTTCTTGCGCAATTCCTTTTGATTGCGCCTGCATTTACACGGTTGCTTTTGCACATGTTTCCTATTTTCAAACAACGAACAATTTGTTAGTTTGAAATGGTGGTTGGTTTTGCAGCCTTGATTTTCAACTGCTTGATCTCAGTTCTTTTGATGAAGGTTACAACCACTTGCTTGCTTGTTTGCTTGTTGGGCTTCATCTCTAATCCCGAGGACCTTGGATCCCTAGATTTTACCATGGCAATCGGTCACGTGGGACCCAATATTTTATTTTTGCCTTTGTAGGCTTTTCACTTGCTTTTATTTTGGATTTCCAGAGTATCGAGGGGGAATTTTGGCCCCTCAAGTTCTGCTATGACGGTTAGTCGTGTGGGACTTAACCTTTCTGACTTTATTTCGCCTTTATTGGCTTTTCACTTCTGACTTTTCTTCCAATTTTAACTTTAAGTTACTGGGAATACTTAGGCTTTTCAAATCTTGCCAAGATGGTTATCCACGCGGGGTTCAACCTTTCAACTTCATTTGCCTTTATAGGCACTTCAATTTGACTTTCTCCTTTCAAGGTTTTGAGTTTGAATCATCGGCCATTGTGGCCAGTCGGGATCGACTCTATGTCCCTGACGAGGCTGGGTGCCTTTTGCATATTGACCCGCGTCAAATGAGACCCCTGTAGATCAGTCTTGCCATCTTTTCTTTGCCTTAATTTCGGGACAGAGTTAGACCGAAAGGGATTCAAAAGAAAAATAAACGACAGAATGGACGACGAATTTAAACAAGAGGTGTCCCTTTCGGGGAAAGAAAAGAAAGACTTATCTGGAGTGCATGCGTGCTTTAATGAACATGACATGCCCTTTGGACTAGATGCCTGATCCGTGTAAACCGTCTGACTCTCAGAAATTCATCACAACTATTACCTCGAGATTGAGAAACCTTGCCCCGGATTGTGTCCGTGTCAGTGATCCATTATTCTTTTCGATCAGTGGCGCCCTTTATGGGTTTTCACCAACTAATCTCTCTCATTTCTCTTCTTACCGTTGCCTTGTAGTGCTCTTTGCGAGTTTTCACTAACAAGACTCTCATTTTCAATTTCTCTACTCACCGTCGCCTTACAGTGCCCGTGTGGGTTTTCACCGATAAGACCCTCTCATTTTAATTTCTCTCATTGCTTGTATCTGCTCCGAACAACTGTATCCTCCAATTTTAGACATCTTTGCCGATTGATCGGAAGGACTTGAACATGGTTTTTGGTGAAAAGAATTTGTATTGAATTACAACTTTGGAACCTTTTATGCGCAAACGTTGTTGAACATAACATTTTCCCAGCTTAAACTCTTGGGGAAATGTGAAATTTTATTTTAGTGTGACTGAACCCCAGGGAGAGGCTGCCTACGTATCCTTTCGGAATCAAGTCGAACATAGTTCAGGAAACTTTTGTCGTTGTTTATGTTTCTAATTGATTTTTTTTTAATTTGTTTTTTATTTTTTTTCAATAAGAACTTCGGGTTCCAAAGAGGGTAATCAAAGAAGAGTAACCGACTCAAAGCGTTTGCAAGAAGGGTTAATGTTGTTTGGGGTAGCGAGAATGAAAGCCTTCGTCATCCCAACCGGAGAA
>ML336382.1:0-13799 GCA_005239505.1 Nicotiana paniculata
TCTAAAATAACTTGCATAATGAAACTACAAAGTAATGAAGAAAATCTGTATAAATTGATGTCTTGCCGCCCGTCTCTTCGAATCTCTGTCTAAGTTGTGTTTTTGGGGTCTATTTATAAGTTTAGGACAAACCCTAAACGTGTAGGAGACTTCTATTTCAACCGGGAAACACTTAAACTTGTCAAAACTCGAAATTGACCAGAACCNACCTGGCTTTAGGAGACAAACGCCTGAGTAAGGCCAGGGTGTTCCCTCGTCGCCTCTTAAGCGTATTTTCGACGTATTTGCACCCATTTAGCTCGGTTTCCATCTCCAATTCACTTACACATGAAATAAACTCCATTAAGCACATAAAAAGTGTATTTTTATCATTAATGCGCATAAAATGAAAGGCATATAACATGTTAAACTATGAATTCTAGTCTCGCATCAGTGCACTAGAAATTCATGCTTAGGGCTGATTGTATGCAAACATTTCATGCATTAGATATCATGTTCCTTAGGTCCATGTTACTGTTTCAGCATCCTATTATGGTATTATCGTTTATCATATAGAAATCATGCTCTAGGATTGAACGTTAATATAAACCTGTTATTCATGTAAACTAGTTCTAATATCGCTGTAATGTTGTGGTACACCTAGGAATCATGCCTAGGATAATAATGCGCTAATAAACAAGTCATCCTCATACTTGCTGTATAACATCTTCAAATACTGTGACTTTATGCATTTAGAAATCCTACCTAGGAATTCTACATACCACCCATTCTGCATCCCTATGTGTGCATATTAGATATCATGTCTTAGGACCTCATTCAACACCTAGTTTAACTACTGATTGCATGAAAAAGGCCCAAAAAATAGTTTCACTATGTTTTCAAACAACTGGTAATAGTTTTGTATTTTTGCAACACCTAATTACAACATGCTTAGGCAAACTAACTTGCTTTAATAATCTGGGTAATTACTGAGTATTGTCATAAGCTTAGGCAAGCCTTAGGTGTTAAATCTATTGAAACTGGAAACATACTCCTTTATACCTGTTGCTTGACTATTAATGGTTATAATCAGTAAGAAACTGATAAAATTCATCCTCAGAAATCAGTAATAAAGCTGCCTCACTATTGCATTCTCACCTAGATATCATGCCTTAGGTTTTGAAGTTAATAAGGCCTTACTTGTGTTTGAGTCGTGCTAATCATGTGCATAATATGTCGAGGAATACTTGGGCCTCATATCTGCTCTTATTTGTTTTCCCCTTATCTGAAGTCCTAATTGTTGTTGTTTGTCGTTTAGAATCTTGTCCTTTAAACCTAGGGGTCAACCTAGTACTTCCTTTTAGGATAGTAGTCCTAGCCTCATCCAGGACTGATAGGATGGGACGGGTAATAGCACGCAATAGAGTCCGTGACCAACACACGCTTTAATTACCTTCACGGGGTGGGAAGGGTAGAATATGGATATGATGACCGGTGCGCTAATACCACGTGTAGCCCCTCTTCGAGGAGTGATTACCGGGTATTGCATTGATGGGATCCATATTAATATAAACTTAGGACACCTTTATATGCTAGCTCGTAATCTTCTTTACTGTTTTCTAAACATCTATATGCTTAAGACTTAAATCCCCTTTTATTTGAGCCTTTACTTGTTATTTGCTAGTTGTACAAATTCACGAAATCATTTGGCCGGGAACCACACTTGTGGATCTTGAGGGGTTCCTAACACCTCCCCTTTAGGATAATTTCAAGCCCTTACCCAAATCTCTGGTTAGCAACATAGTTGTAACTGAACCCCTTAGGTTCCCTAACGCACCGTTAAAATCGTTAGGTGACGACTCTTCAAAATATGCAAACCCCTTTCCCAAAAGGAAAGATTTGTCCCAACCAATGTCATAAACCCGATATTTCGCGAGGAAGAAAAAGGGGGCGCGACAGCATGGCGACTCTGCTGGGGATATCCAGACTTTTCCCATTTCAAATTGTTTTGTGAATTTATGCCTTTATTTTAAATACTTGCACCTTTTCCTATTCCCTTTACATGCGATTAATTGTTTACTTCGGATATTTACTTTTCTTCAGAAATGAAACTGACATATCTCTTTGTTTCCTTTTTGTAACTGCTTTAAATTATTACTACCCTTTTTACCGCTTTCTTAACGTGCAAATACGTGACAACTTGTTTTAATACTTATTGCATAAATCATGCTCAACATTCATACTCCACTCGTGCCAAACAAAATACTATAGCAGCACTTGATGAGTGGTTGCGCCCTTCCTATATTATCACCCACTAAATTTGGAAAGGCTTATTTGCGGTAAAACTAGTCGATCAGCGGTGCGGTCGATGGTTCCATGCCTTTCCCCCTTGAGTTGTACGCTCAAGGGTACCAGTCTAAAACCCCATAGAAACCTTACTCTGTTGCACTGTTGCATGCGTCATGGTCAAACCTAGTCGAGCTAAAGTGTCGTCCGCACGTTAGCTTTTAAGATAGCCTTATCCAAAAGTCCACCGGGTTTCCCTAAACCCAAACGGACGCCCTCACATTCTGTTCATTTATTTGGAGAACTAAATGCTTCCTGCTAATTATTGACGATAAATAGTCGAGTCCGGTGGGGGTAAGGGCCTAACTTTATTTGCTTTGCAGAAAAAATGAGGCATGAAGTCCCCAGATTCGGCATGGTCTCCAACATCCACCCAAAATTGTTGAGTTGGTGGGAGGATCTGCACTCTAGCGACAAAGCTATCGTTAGGAAACACTTGGGTAATCTACCATCTCTTTTGGAAATCAATCCTAACAAAATGATAGTAGAGGCTGCTACCTTGTTTTGGGATCGTGAAAGGTCCGTGTCCGATTTGGGAACATCGAAATGGCTTCTTTGATAGAAGAGATAGGAGGGCTGGCTAACCTAGTATGGGAAACTCTGGGGTTGTTAATGCCTGAGAATCGCACATGCAAAAGTTTCCTCAAAATGATGGGTCTGAAAAAGAACGCGGAATTATCATGTTTGGAGGATTCGTACATTCCTTTTGACTACTTGTATGAAAGGTATGGCTACAGCAAATCATACCGTACCTACCATGACGAGTTTGCTATCACCTCCCTGGGACACGTCCATCGCCGAGTGTTCGTGTTTATGGTTTGATTTTTGGGTCTGATCGTGTTCCCGATGAAGAAGGAAAAGATCCATACTAGGCTAGCCATGATAACTAAGACCATAATGGAAGGGGTAAATGGGCAATATTTCAGCATAGTGCCCATGATCGTTGCAGACATATATCGGGCCTTAGAAAGGCGTCAACAAGGAGCAAAGCATTTCGAAGGTTGAAATTTATTACTTCAACTCTGGCTCATGGAACAACTCAAAAGGGCGAATATCGACAGGACATTCACCGCAGAATGTAGGATGACCACATCGCTTTCCATCACCCAAAGTGAATGAATTATATCCCTGACATGTTCGCTCAACCTGAAAATGCTGAGGGATGGGTTGAGCTTTTTGATTAATTGACTGAAGAACAGGTTCAATGGATGTTTGAATGGTTTCCAACGGATGAGTTCATCATTCGATCCCGAGACGCATCATTTCTAATACTAATTGGTCTAAGGGGGACATACCCTTATGTCCCTCTTCGATTTATGAGGCAAGCAGGAAGGAAGCAAGTCATCCCTAGGGTCGAGAAGATGAGCCATCTTCGAGCTGACTTTCAAAATAATGATAGTCCTCACAAGTGCCAAGCTCAGCACCTGTGGCACTACAAGGTTATACTTGAGAAAGATACCATCGAGCCAGACAGGTATCATGCCGGTTGTACCCCTTTCTATCTTGGTTGGTTAGAAGAGGATCTGGGTGGTCAGAGCAAGCCGGGGTACATCCGAGGTCACAGGGTTATAAATGAAAGGGCCGAGGCACAAGTCAAATACAACCAGCTGCGCAGAAGGATCCGAGAAAGTGAGGATGACCACTACAAGATACATGAGTCCAACAAGAAACTGATCGAGGAATGGAAGGACATGGCTATCAGCGCCAACAAGAGGCTGGGGTACTTGGAACGAGGTATAATCGAGCTGGAAGAAAAGTTCATCAAAAGAGTTGAAGATTGTCAAAAGGCTGAGGGAGTTGTAGGGGGATACCTAACCAGAACCTACATGTTGCTGGGACTTCGCGAGCTAGGAAAACTGTACAATGAAAGCAAGAATGCCGAGTCTGGGGAAGGTCCTTCTAGGACCAAGTAGATAGGAGTGTCTTTTATTTTTCTATCAATGTAATAAGGCCAACGACCATTGGTGACTTTTTATTTTTCGTCTATCGTTTAGGATTTGTCTATTTTTCTTATTAATAAAATGAGGCATTTAGCATTTTAAGTTCTCCAAATCAATTTGTCGCTAGGCCTACCTCGGGCACAAAGAGGTTCCCAAATTAGGACACGCTTTCATTTATGCATTATGTGTTTAAATATCGCAATATTCTTTTCATGATCCTCACTGACTTGGTTACCTTTTGTTTTTATTTTTTCTTACTCCCATCCCCAAAGGTTAGTTCGTGCATTCTGGCATCATTAGCCTATCACACCATATCCAAGGGCCCTCCACCTACTCCTCCTCCTAGTCCTCCTAAGGGCAAAGACATAGGCAAAAGTAAGACGGAAAAGTCCAGCGGCACCAGAAAGGAGAATATGATTGAAAGTTAGAGGCCACTGATGGCCGAGGTATTCAGGTCCTGCATGAGAACATTTCACCACTTGAACAAAAATTGCTGAAGTTTCAGGAAGAACTCGATCAAGTACGGAATCTGGCCAATTTGTCATTTTCCTTCAACATCCCCGACGTCAACCTTCCAAATGCTCAAAACCCCGCACCTACACAAAATATCCCAAGACATCAAAATCATCCCGCACCTCACCATCACACCACTCCCCCAAAGAACCAAACTCTCTCGACGTAGTGCAATGCTGCCATACCTCAAATAACACTCCACTACTCATCCCAAAACCTCAAAACCCCACAAAAGACCATTTCCACACCTATAACAATCCCATCTATATGGAAACCAAGACCCACTCCACTCCGCCTATCCCACAGGCATCCGAGTCTGACGAAAAGGATTTACTTATCAGGAACCTGCCCGAGGAGCTTAGGAAACTGATCAGCCGAGTCCAGGATGTTGAAGAAACCAAGGGAATTGAAGGGTTGAATTATGAAGACCTTTGTATCCAACCTGATGTCGAACTGCCCGAGGGGTACAAACCTCCAAAGTTCGACATGTTTGACGGTACTGGTGATCTGAGAGTCCATCTGAGGACCTATTGCGACAAATTGGTTGGCGTGGGAAAGGATGAAAGAATCCGCATGAAGCTTTTCATGAGGAGTTTGAAGGGAGACACACTGTCTTGGTACAACAACCAAGACCTCAAGAAATGGTCAAACTGGGTAAACGTGGCGTCTGATTTTATTGACAGGCTTAGATTCAACACAGAGAATGCACCAGATGTGTTCTACATTTAAAATTTGAAGAAGAAACCTACACAAACCTTTTGCGAGTATGGTACTCGCTGGAGGTCCGAGGCTGCTAAAGTTATACCTGCTCTAGAGGAAGAAAAGATGAACAAGTTCTTTGTCCGGGATCAGGACCCGCAGTATTATGATCGGTTAATGATGGTTGAGGGCCACAAGTTCTCTGACATCATCAAATTGGGTGAGCGGATTGAAGAAGGTATTAAAAGCGGTATGGTTACAAATTTTGAAGCCTTGCAAGCCACTAACAAGGCTCTACAATCCGATTGTGTGTCTAAGAAGAGAGACGTGGGAGCCGTAATGGTTGCACAAAGAGCCAAGTCCCCACTCAAATACCAAACCTATCCAACACCTCCACTCACATACCATCCAACCCCGAATTACCAAGCTCCACCACCTTCCTACCAAGCTCCATTGCCCACATATCAACCTGCTTCTCCCAAATATTCACAACCCACTCCTGTCTACCACACTTATAATTCCTAGACACCCCATTACCAATCACCCCTTGCATGCCAAAACTTCCCTAGACCTCGTACCAATTTTGATCGCCGCCCTCCAAAGCAATACACCGCCATAGCCGAGCCCATTGACCAGCTGTATGAGAAGCTCAAAGCTGCTGGTTATGTCACACCTATCCCTGCTGCCATCCCTGAGAACCCTTCTCAGTGGGTTAACCCAAACAAATCCTGTGCATACAATTCCGGCATGAAAGGACACACCATCGAAGAATGCCGCTCTTTGAAGGACAAAATACAGGCTCTCATTGACAACAAGATTATTGTGGCAAAATACCCCGCTCCAAACATCCGCAATAATACTCTGCCATACCATAAGGGTAGAGGTATCCATATGATTTAAATAGAAGATGATTGGGATCCCGAGGGGTCAATCGGGTTGATCGTAGAAGGCGATGACCCAAGGAAACCCGCAGTCACTCTCAAACCGATCATAGTCCAGATTCAACCATCTGAGACCGGTGAGGTGAATATGTCTATACCATTTGAGTTTGAAGCAGCGCCACCTGCAAAGTCACCAGTGCTAATTGAAGTTGAGTTTGTATCTCAGCAAATGCACCAGCATCATTCGAGGTCACAGTCTTGCCACCCCGAACACACATTCCGTTTGAAGTAAAGATGGCCGCACTAATTCCGGTGACAATGTCAACCACGCCACCCTTCTATTCAAACGTTATCCCTTGGGACTACACAACCGAGTCAAGAAGGAAAGGCAAGGTCAGGTCTGAGGAAGCTGTCGCAACACAGGGTATGACGAGAACTGGTAGGGTCTACACCACTGAGCATCTGGCCGAGTCAAGCAAGCAGGCTGCCAACCGGCCTCCCATTATCGAAACATATCCCGATGACCTTTGGAGAAAGGTACAGGATAAGGAGTATTCAGTCATCGACCAGATGAACAAGACGCCGGCACAAATATCCATCCTCTCTCTGCTGTAGAATTCCGAAACACACAGAAATGCTTTGTTGAAAGTGTTGAGCGAAGCATATGTGCCAAACAACATCACTAGCGAGGAAATGGCCAATATGGTAGGCCAGGTACTAGAGAGTCATAAGATCACTTTTCATGAGGGCGAGCTACCACCTGAAGGATTGGGGCATAACAAAGCACTGCACATCACCGTGCAGTGCGAAGATCATTTCATCACAAGAATCTTGATCGATGGAGGTTCCAGTCTTAACATCTGTCCGTTTATAACACTCAAAAAATTGGGTAAAGGGCTACATGAGATAAGGGATGGGTAGATCAATGTGAAAGCCTTCGATGGTTCTCAGAGGTCCACCATGGGGGAGATCCATCTATGTCTGCAGATGGAACCAACTTGGTTCGGAGTGGATTTTTAGGTGATAGATGTGCCAGCATCCTACAACCTGTTGTTGGGATGACCTTGGATTCATGCTGCTGGGGCCGTAGCATCAACGCTACCTCAAGCGGTAAAATTTGAGTGGAACCACCAAGAGTTGATTATTCATGGTGACGGTAGCAACCCCATTTATAGTCGTCAAACTATTCCGGTGATTGACGAAAAAGAAAGATAGGCGGAGGAACTTACCACCACATTGAACGGGTCAATGCTATCGACAAGGACAAGTAGTGGGACAACAAGATTGAGAGCATCCTGAACTGGAGGGGATATAAGCCAGGTAAAGGTCTCGGTAAGAACCTCTAAGGGATCACGAAGCCTATAAAGCTCAAGGAACATGGGACCACTTTCGGTCTAGGGTATGAGTACACTTGGCAGGAATTCAACGACTGGTCGCCACCTTGGTGCGGGCCCTATTACCCTCTGAAGCAGGTGATACCTCATCTTGAGCAGACCTTCAAGTGGGCCGACACTATTTACGGTTCAGACGAAGAAGAAGAACTTGCAGCAATGAGAAGTTTGTTCCTAGAGGACGAAGATATGGATTGTTGTGTTGTTCTCGAGGAGGAGGGGGAGGAAGGCCCTTCCATACAGACTGTCATCAAGGGGACATATCTAAAGAACTGGTCTATCAAGACGACCAAAGCCCGATGAGCCTCGGGGTAGCAAGGCTAAAACAAGCATTATTTACTGTTTTATTTACTAAATGATTTTCCTTTTCCTGCATTTTTCAATTTCTGCAATAAAGATCTTCAATGTTCAAAACAGTTATTCAATCTGTCAAAGCATCTTCTAAATTTCTCTTATGAATCCGATATTTATTGCTATTGTTTTCTCTCATTACTTTATTTATACAACATTACTATTACTTGTCTTGATGAACCGATGACTGTGACATACAACGAGACAACACAACAAACATGAATTGATACAGATAAAGACGACATACCTGACGAGATTGTCAAAGAAGTTGAGAACTTTGAGAACAGACCTAAGTCCAACCTGGATGACTGAAGTTATCAACTTGGGGGATTCAGAAAACGTCAAGGAGACTCGCATAAACATTCATTTGTCACCATCAGAAAAGAAAGAATACACCGAGTTTCTAAGAGAGTATGATGACATATTTCCATGGTCATATGACGACATGACTGGTCTAAGTACGTCTATTGTGGCTCACAAACTGCCAACCAATCCAATGTGTCCACCATTGAAACAAAAGTTCAGAAAGTTCAAACCCGACATGAGTTTGAAGATCAAAGAAGAAGTTACCAAGCAGATCAACGCCAAAGTTCTCCGGGTAGTGGAATACCTGACATGGTTAGACAACATTGTACCTGTGCCAAAGAAGGACGGGAAGGTCAGAGCCTGCGTCGACTACCGGGATCTCAACCGGGCCAGTCCGAAAGACGACTTCCCTTTGCCAAATATACACATTCTGATTGATAACTACGCCAAGCATGAATTACAGTCCTTCATGGATTGTTTCGCTAGTTACCACCATATTTGGATGGATGAGGAAGATGCTGAGAAAACGACGTTTATTACGCCGTGGGGAGTGTATTGTTACAAGATGATGCCATTCGGCTTGAAGAATGCTGGGGCCACCTACATGAGGTCCATGACCACCATATTCCATGACATGATTCATAAGGAGATCGAGGTGTACGTGGATGACGTCATTATCAAATCAAAGAAAGTTGTTGATCACATGGAGAATATGGGGAAGTTCTTCAATAGATTGCGAAAATACAATCTGAAACTAAACCCCGCGAAGTGTGTATTCGGGGTTCCTGCTGGAAAGTTACTGGGATTTATTGTAAGCCGCCGGGGAATAGAATTGAATCCGTCCAAGGTTAAAGCCATTCAAGAACTACCACCGCCAAGGAAAAAGAAAGATGTGATGAGTTTCTTGGGGAGACTTAATTACATCAGCCGGTTTATAGCATAGTCTACAGTCATCTGTGAGCCAATATTTAAGATGCTGAAGAAGGACGCTGCGACCGAGTGGACTGATGATTGTCAAAGGGATTTTGATAGAATCAAGGAATATTTGTCAACACCGCCGATCCTAGTACCGCCTGAGCCAGGCAGACCTTTGCTATTCTATCTTGCAGTATTAGATGGAGCTTTTGGCTGTGTTCTGGGGCAGCACGATGAAACAGAAAGGAAGGAACAAGCTATTTATTACCTCAGCAAGAAGTTCACTCCATATGAGGCCCGATATTCTCTATTAGAGAGTACCTGTTGTGCTCTAACTTGGGTCGCCCAAAAGCTGAGGCATTACTTTTGTGCCTACACAACATATATCATATCAAGGATGGATCCATTAAAGTACATCTTTCAGAAGCCCATGCCCACCGGCAAGCTAGCCAAGTGGCAAATCTTGCTGAGCGAATTCGACATTGTTTACATGACTCAGAAGGCAATTAAGGGACAAGCTCTGTCAGGCCATCTTGTTGAGAATCCCGTAGATGGAGGATACGAACCCCTGAAAACATATTTTCCTGATGAGGAGGTATCATTCTAGAAGAAGACATTGCATAATCCTATGATGGTTGGAGGATGTTCTTTGATGGAGCAGCGAACTTAAAGGGAGTCGGTATTGGAGCAGTACTAGTTTCAGAGACCGGTCAACATTATCCGATATCTGCCAAACTCAGGTTCCCGTGCACCAACAATATGGCCGAATATGAAGCCTGCATCTTGGGGATCAATATGGCCATTGACATGAACGTCCAAGAACTGTTAGTGATTGGTGATTCAGACTTATTGGTACATCAGGTACAGGGAGAATGGGCAACAAAGAATTCCAAGATACTGCCGTATCTGCACTACGTACAGGAATTAAGAAAGAGATTCACAAAGATAGAGTTCCGGCACTTCCCCAGAATCCAGAATAAGTTCGCCGATGCATTTGCTACTTTGTCCTCAATGATCCAGCACCCGGACAAGAATTTCATTGACGCTATTCCCATAAAGATCCATAATCAGCCAGTTTACTGTGCCCATATCGAAGAAGAAGCAGACGAAAATCCTTCGTTTCATGACATCGATGAGTACTTGGCAAAAAGAGAATACCCCGAGCTTGCAAATTCCACTTAGAAACGCACACTTCGGAGATTGTCCAATAATTTCTTCCACAGTAGAGGAATCTTGTATAGGAGTACTCCCGATTTGGGGTTATTAAGGTGTGTTGACGCAAAAGAAGCATCAAAATTGCTGGAAGAAATTCATGCTGGGACCTGTGGCCCACATATGAACGATTTTGTTTTAGCAAAGAAAATACTCCGAGCTGGTTACTTTTGGATGACTATGGAAATAGACTGCATCCAGTATGTTCGGAAGTGCCACCGCTGCCAGATACATGGGGATATGATAAAGGTGCCTCCAAGTGAGCTAAATGCAACCGGCTCACCATGGCCGTTCGTCGCTTGGGGTATGGACGTTGTTGGACCAATTGAGCCTGCCGCTTCCAATGGCCACAGGTTCATTTTGGTCGCCATTGACTACTTCACTAAATGGGTCAAAGCAACCTCCTACAAAGCAGTTACTAAAAAAGTTGTGGCCGATTTTGTCCGCGACCGTATTGTTTGTCGGTTCAGAGTTCCCGAGTCAATCATCACCGACAATGGTTCTAATCTCAACAGTGACTTGATGAAATCTATGTGTGAAACTTTCAAGACCAAACACAAGAATTTCACATCATACAGACCTCAGATGAATGGAGCAGTAAAGGCCGCTAACAAAAACATCAAGAAGATACTAAGGAAAATGATAGAAAGGCAAAGGCAGTGGCATGAAAAGTTGTCATTCACTTTATTGGGATACCTCACCATTGTCCGCACATCAACAGGGGCAACTCCCTATATGCTAGTTTATGGTATTGAGGCTGTAATTCGTGCCGAAGTAGAGATTCTATCTATAAGAATTACACAGTAAGCTGAGCTCAGCGATGCAGAGTGGGTAAGAAGCCGTTATGAGCAACTAGACCTCATAGACGGGAAGAGAATGAATGCAGTATGTCATGGTCAACTATATCAGAACAGAATGGCCAGGGCCTACAACAAGAAAGTCAAGCCAAGACGATTCACACCAGAGCAGCTGGTGTTAAAGAAAATATTTCCGCATCGAGATGAAGCCAAGGGGAAGTTCTTTACCAACTGGCAAGGTTCGTACATGGTTCATAGAGTGCTGACAGGAGGAGCACTCATACTTGCAGAAATGGACTGAGAAGTTTGGCCGAAATCGATCAATTCAGATGCAGTCAAGTGCTACTATGTGTAATATTTATGCTTTCTCAGTGATGTAATTTGAACTACGCCTGACTTGATTCCCGTTTAAGAGGGGATACGTAGGCAGCCCTATGGGTTCAGTCACAATTCAATAAAAATCAAATTTTCCCCGAAATTAGAAACTGGGGCAGAATTTTGAGGAGGGCCCTCAAAATTACGAAGCAAGTAACAGTCCACAAGCATTCACCTAGCCAACTGGGGCAGAATTTTGAGGAGGACCCTCAAAATTCCGAAGCAAGTTTAGCCAGTCGCCGCGCGACCAACAGTCAGAGGCGTCCACCCAGCGAACTGGGGCAGAATTTTGAGGAGGACCCTCAAAATTCCGCAGCAGGAGAGGTCGCAATGTCTCAATCCGTGTCATGTCGTCGGTTCATCTAAAACTCTTTTAGATTCTATATTATACTATTACAAAATCATGCATATTTATTTTTTCTAAAGAAGCTTGTTTAGCGAACGCTACCCCACTGACACAGACAATATCATCATGATCAAGCAAACGAGCCAAGTGGATCCAGTAGGAATGCGAACTAACCTTTCCTCTTTACAAAACTCACGATTTTTCTTTGGATGCAGGCACAAAATTGCAAAAACCCCGAAATATATTATCCGCTCCAAGGACAGACATCGTTCTCAAATTCGTCATGCCAACACTTATTATCAGCACAAACAATACTTCATTATCACAATGCTCTATCGCAATTTAACACCAACTAAGAATTTCTGTCGTCCTTCCTTAAATATTGCATAAGGCTACCTTTCTGCCTTCCGAGACTAAACGCTGTCTCCATATACATTCGCATATTTCATAGGCTACCTTTCTGCCTTCCGAGACTAAACTCTATCTCCATCTGCATTCGCATATTGCATAAGGTTACCTTTCTTCCTTCCGAGGTTAAACGCTACCTCCATCTGCATCTGCATTGCATAAGGCTACTATTCTGCCTTCCGAGACTAAACGCTGTCTCCATCTGCATCTATTCCTGCATAAGGCTACCTTTTTGCCTTCCGAGGTTAAAGGCTACCTCCATCTGCATCTGCATTGCATAAGGCTACTATTCTGCCTTCCGAGACTAAACGCTGTCTCCATCTGCATCTATTCCTGCATAAGGCTACCTTTTTGCCTTCCGAGGTTAAAGGCTACCTCCATCTGCATCTGCATTGCATAAGGCTACCTTTCTGCCTTCCAATACTAAACGATGTCTCCCATTTACTTTTCAAAAGCAACCCTGTCTCTATTATTCGCTTCCTTTCGGGCTAAGCTCTGCCCTTTTTAATTCGCAAGACTAAGATCTATCTTGTCAGCATCATGCTATTGCATCTTCATGGGCTGAAATATCGCCAACTTATCCAAAGGCGTCATCGTTCGGAGGCACTATCTTCATGGCCCGAGAACACCATGTCATGGCCTGAGGATCCCTTTTTATCAACTTGCATATCATTATTCAAAGGTATCATGGTTCGGAGGCACCATCTTCATGGCCCGAGAACATCATTTCATGGCCTGCAAATCCTGCATCAAGCAATTCATGGCCCAGGACATCATGGTCTAAGGGCATCATCCTTAACCATCCAAAGACAGGATTCATAGTCCAACGGGAATTCACATCATGTTTAACTTACGTAAGATATATGCTTGTTATTCATTTGCAGGTAATCCGACTAGCAACAACCATCCAGGAAGGAGCGGTCCCGCTCCAGTTCTCCTAACTATCCCATAAGCCGCTTGATCACCCAACCCTGCACTTTGCGTCCGTCCTTGTAAAACTTCATCGACATACTTTGCCGGTGGCTCCTGAACTACATATGGCCTAATTCCTGTAAAACCAGGGATATGTAGGCAACTCAGAAAACAGGGTGCGACCCAAATCCCTTCAAAAACATTCGCTTGGTCAAAATAGGCCATCATATCTTTACTCGACAACTCTTTCATCCTTCCCGGGTAAAGAGGGGCAGCAGTTGATACCCAATTTTTCCTCAAAATTATTTTTGAACTTACATATTACTTTTAAAATCATTTTTATGTGGGTGGTATT
This sequence comes from Nicotiana paniculata, assembly GCA_005239505.1. Taxonomy (NCBI): domain Eukaryota; kingdom Viridiplantae; phylum Streptophyta; class Magnoliopsida; order Solanales; family Solanaceae; genus Nicotiana; species Nicotiana paniculata. Next base: position 13,727 of record ML336382.1, read on the forward strand.
TTTTCCAAACTTTTCGTATTTTTATCAACTCGGTTTTCTATTTATTTAGTATTTCTGTATTCAGTAATTATTC
>MDKI01121204.1:0-43756 GCA_005239505.1 Nicotiana paniculata
TAACCTATTGACCTCCCAGGACACCGGCATAACCCGGTGATCCTCCTGACAACAGCATAACCTCTTGATAGCTTCAGACACTGCCATAACCCAGTGATCTCTTTTTGAAGCAACAGCATAACCTGTTGACCTCCCCGGACACCGGCATAACCCGGTGATCCTCGTGACAACAGCATAACCTGTTTATCATCTTCCAGACACTGGCATAACTAGTGATCTCTTTCTCAAGCGACAACATAACCTATTGAACACTTCCAGACAGTGGCATAACCCAGTGATCTCTTTCTCAGGCAACAGCATAACCTGTTGACCTCCCCGGACACCGGCATAACCCGGTGATCTTCCTGACAACAGCATAACCTGTTGATCGTCTTCAGACACTGGCATAACCCAGTGATCTCTTTTTTTCAGGCAACATCATAAGCTGTTGACCTTCCCAGACACCGGCATAACCTGGTGATCCTCCTAACAATAGCATAAGTTGTTGATCATCTTCAGACATTGGCATAACCCAGTGATCTCTTTTTTTCAGGAAACAGCATAACCTGTTGACCTCCCCAGACACCGGCATAACCCGGTGATCTTCCTGACAACAGCATAACCTGTTGATCATCTTCCCGACACTGGCATAACCCAGTGATCTCTTTCTCAAGCGACAGCATAACCTGTTGACTTTTCAAGACACCGGCATAACCTGGTGATCTCTTTCTTTACAACGGCATAACCCGTTGATCTTTCCGCAGACACCGGCATGACCTGGTGATTTTTTCTTGACAACGACATAACTTGTCAATTTTCTTTCCAACATAGGGTCTCCACTCCCTAGTTGATTTTACCTTTAGGCATAGGGTATCCAGAATAACTCCGAGTGCACCCTTCCCAGCTTTTCATTGATTTCAATAATAAAGTAGCATAGATTTTATTACAATAACTCACAGAATTTTCCTAGTGAAAACTGGGGCAGAAAATTTTGTTCGTTTGCTTTGATTTTGTAAAGGTCACAATGAATTCGAGACGACCAAAAGAAGAAGTTTCGATCCAAAATAACAAAACAAAAAGAAGAAAGAGAAGATTGAATCCAAAAGTGCAGATACGGAGAAGATATGGACTATTCAGTACGAGATTGAAGTTATCCGTTCGGTATATCCTGCCTTGGTCCGAAAAGCGAAGAGACGAAACCAACACCTGCGGCTAAAAAACATCAAGATCCAGGTCAGAGTTAGCAGAAGATCAAGACTCAAGAACAGGTCTTAGATAGGAATCTTGTAACTAATAGCTGATAGGTTTAGTTAGTCTGTCGTTTTGTTTACTTTGGGTGTAATAAGGAGATCCGCAGCAGTAACAGCAACAACCGCAGTGAAACCACAGTTATTCGGTAGTCCCAGCTACCAAAACTTCCAGAACTACACTGACCTGATTCCTTTATAGCCAAGGATATGTAGGCAACCTTTGAAGCAGGGTTCGGTCAAGCTTTTCCAAAATGCTTCACAATGGAACATATGAATGGGTAAAAATCATTTATTGCTGCTCACTTTGTCTTCGCACGAAAACTCTTCGTGTTTCCGAGCAAAGAGGGGAAGCTGTGAGCATGTGATTTTACTTATCATATAATCCTACAAAAATCTCAATAAAATAATTGGTTTTATTGGTTTTTGTTAAATTTTAAATACTATTTATGAATTTATTTTGTTACATTACGCGGCCGTGATTCGTCTTCTAAACATTTGAATAATTTAATTAGGTGCATAACTCTTAATTATTATTTAAATAATAGCGAAATATAAGTTACCTGATATAAAATAGGTGAATGTTTACTTTTTAGTTTAATCACTTTTTCCTTTAACAAAATTATGAAATTGAACTAGGAGTAAATTAAATGGTATGATTTTTAATTAGTTAAACAAATACTAGGATTAGAACTAATTATTACATGTTTAGTCTTAATTTAGGATAATTTAATTGTTAGGATGATTTAAATAGACCTGGGCAAAAATTGCATAGGCCCAAGCCATTTTCGCTCAACCCAGCCCAGTCCTTACACTCGGCCTGCCCCAGCCCCTGATCCCAAAATGACCCCGTTTAGATTATGAAAAATCCCAACCGTTGATCTCTTTTGATCTAACAACTGGGAACTCCCTAATTTCCCAGCATATAAATGTCTGAAGCTCCCCACCCCACCCCAGTTCACTTCGAAGCCTTACACCCCCTTTCCCCACCGTCTTTCACCTCTCTAGAGACCAGCCGGTCTCCGCCTTCCTCCGCCTTGCTCCGCTGGCCAGAAATCGCCTACCGACGGCGGAGCTCAACCAAATAACACCAAAACTTCACCAGACAATCCTCTCTTTCCCCTAAACCCCGTCTTACCATTACTTTCACCAAAAACCTCACCAAAAAAAGAGTATTTTCATATCTAAAAAGCTCAAAACCCTAAAAACTCGTCCCTGCCGATTCAGAGAACCTCGTTGGCTCAGACTTACGTGAGTCACTTTCTCTTCACAAGAGCAAGTGATTCACGTGGTTCGATTCAATTTGAAGCCACCGGAATCCGGCCAAAGCTGTTATAATCGACTGGTACCCCTCCCCTTTGTTTCCTTTAAATACTTGTGCATTAAAACAAGTCACCTAGTTTAATATTAAAGTTTTCTAATTACTGTTTCTTTTGTTGGATTAATTGCTTAGGATTCCTAGGTTTTCTGTTTATTTCCTTCCTAAATGGTGTTTCAAATTTAATTACAGGCCGTTTGTTTAACTAACTTAGTTTTACGTTTTCCGATTTTTCTTTTTCTTCCCCTAAGCTAAATCATTGAGTTATCTACATATGTTAATTAATTATTTTTCATCATAGATAATCATGATTGATTAGCTGTTTAATCGAATCCTTAGGTCGATGAGTGCATGTGTTAATTGCTGCTGTGTGTATTTTTTCTGTTTCTTCTTGTAAAAAACAGTATAACGGCCATTATGTGTATTAATCACCAATGATTCGCTCATGTGTTTCTTAAGGATGGTTTAAAATAATAAGTTTGAGTTAGCCCCTGATTTTGTTGCCTAAGCTCGTGATTATTAGTCATATTTAGGTACTAATTTTCAGTTAATTAGAGATTAACCTAGTTTCGACTCTTAGGTTAGATTGACACATTTAATTATCCTAAACAAACTACCTCCTAGTCACAAAACAACCTAGATTAATTTATGGCCTAGTTAATTCCTCATGAGCCATTAGGTGGTTATATGTGAGTCAATTAGAATCTTCATTCAATCAATGGAAAGTTAATTATGCTTAACTACTTAAGCTTAAGTTAGCAACTAAGATAAGTCATAGTGTAGGTTATTAACTAAGACTAATGACTCAACCTCTCGAATTACCTGAATAAATTAGATGTTAAGCCAAGAGTTAGTCCAAATTCAACATCATTAGTGGTTAACTATTGAGTTAATCACTCAATTCAACATGTGGCACGGTTACAATATGTCCAAAAACAAACAAGTGCACGCCATCGTGATTTGTTTCAAGATAAATCCATAAATATTAAAAGCGGTTCTAAAATTATAAAAGCTAAATGCACCATAGGTTTAAAACACATAATTAGTCAGATAATTTAGGCCAAATATTAATAGTTAAGCGACCGTGCTAGAACCACAGAATTCGGGAGTGCCTAACACCTTCTCCTGGGTTAACAAAATTCCTTACTCGAATTTCTAGTCGCAGACAAATTAAAACATAGTCAAAATTTCCTCGGTTTAGGGATTTAATAAATAAACGGTGTCCCGGAGCATCGTCAAAAATCCAGGTGGCGACTCTGAAAACTAAAATAAATCCCGAATCTGAATAATGTCACCTTTAAATGGAAAAACTCCCTTATTACCCTCTCGGGGGTGGAAAAAGGAGGTGTGACAATAGTTAGCCGAAGAGGCATCGAGTTAGAACCCTCCAAGATAAATCCAATTCAAGAGATGCCTCTCCCTAAGAACAAAACAAATGTCGTAAGTTTACTAGAAAGGTTGAATTACATCAACAGGTTCATCGCACAGCTTACAACCACATGGGATCCCATTTTCAAGTTGTTGAAAAAGAACGTTGCTACCAAGTGGACAGATGAGTGCCAAAAAGTTTTTTATAAGATCAAAGAATATTAATCAAATCCCTCTGTTTTGGTCTCGTCGGAACCTGGTAGGCCTCTATTTTTATATCTGTCACTAATGAATAGTTCCTTTGGTTGTGTTCTGGTTCAACATGATTCCACAGACAAAAAGGAACAAGAAATCTATTATTTGAGCCAAAAGATTACTACTAATGAGGCCAAATACACTCTTTTGGTAAGGACATGTTGTGCCTTAACCTGTGTGGCTCAGAAGCTTAGGCATTATCTTTTGGCCTATACAAATTACCTCATATCCCAAATGGATCCTCTGAAGTACATATTTTAGAAGCTGATGCCAACTGGTAGATTGTCAAAGTGGAAAATACTTCTCACAGAGTTTGATATTGTTTATGTCACTCGTACTGCTATGAAGGCACAAGCTTTGACTGATCATCTGGCAGAAAACCCAGTTGATGATGAGTATGAATCTTTGAACACATATTTCCCACATGAATAGGTTAATTTAATTGATGAAGTAGTCCAAGATGACAGTCATACTTGGAAACTATACTTTGATGGGGCTGAAAACATCAAAGGTGTAGGTATTGGAGCAATTCTTCCATCACCTATTGGGCTATGTTACCCTACCACAGCGCGACTTCGTTTCTTCTGTACAAACAACAAGGCATAATGTGGAGCTTGCATCGTAAGTCTGAACATGGCAATAAATCCAAATGTGCATGAACTGTTTGTGATGGGAGATTCTGTATGTTGTGTTTGTCTACCAGCATCACAAAATTTCTGTCTTGAGATAAAGCCTGTTAGCCTACACTTCTAGTGAAGGATTTAGTAACACATGTTTAGGCGGGGGAGCCGTTAGCTAGTTAGTGTTGTTCTACTACTGGTGACGCTTGACGCTCCTCGGCCCGGTTTTTCCACCCTGGTAAGCTAGGTCATGATACCATCTCCTTTAGGATTTGAAAACCTAGAAGAACAAGCCAAAAGCAATGAATGTCTCTAGTAGGCTAGGCTTTATTTTCCTCATGTGCATTGGACGTAGCGGCACTCGGCACAGGGGCCGGGCCCATCTAGGACATGTACCAATTTTTTGGACAAATATGTTTATCTTTATGTGCTATATGTAACCTTATTTGGCAGGCTTCACTCAAATGTTGACCGGCTTTAGAATAGGTTAATTGAACAGAGGAGAGAGAAAGAGAAAATTTCCTCCAAGTTTTCATAAAATACCCTTTTTAAAATAAAATTTTGAAGGGTTCCGGTATGTAAAATCGCAATTTTCAAAATACTAATTTTTTAATTGAACTACGTGGGTCTGATTCTCACTAGATGTGAGATACGTAGGTAATCTTCATCGGGTCCGACCTCCAATTTTAAAAAATTCAAAAATATTTTCTTTTAATTTATTCTCAAAATACAAAAAAAATTGTGTACGCATTTAGAAGTCTTTCTTTCGAAAATTCCCAAAAACAAAATAATTCAAAATTTAAAAAATATTTTCTTTCATCGTTATAAGTCTTTCAAAAGAAAAAAAAACTTAGAAATCCAAAGGCATATTTGAGCATTCATGGTCTGAATTGTATAAGAGTAAGAATTAGTTTATTTACTTTATTGCAAATTTCCCTGAATTACCTGATGGTTTGATTCATGTGGCGTCATGATACGTAAGCAATCCTCATCGGATGCACACATAGCCATAATTAAAAAAACAATTGAGAAAAAAAAGGAAAGAAAAAGAGCGTTAAATTCAACGAGAAATAATTCAATAAGCCGGGATGAAGCATGAAGCCTTCTAAGATCATTTGAGAAATGAAAATGGCATAAGGTGCATTACATACAATGTGTGATTAATATCTGCAAAAATGCCTAACTCTAACACGTATTTTGTTTGTCATTTTTAAAGATAAAGTTAAACATAGGTGGTTGTTTTGTGGTTTAAACTTGCGACTAACCTTTAGAACACGAGATCAAAAGGAAAAAGAAAAATGGCAAACAACAACGAGAATGAGTCAAATAATGATGATGTACATGGACAATTAGTCGAACAAGGTGCGGGACTGGTTGAAGAAGTAAGAGTGTTGAAGAAACAATTGGCAGAGATGTACCAAGCTTGGGTGAATGGACAGGCACCGCGCCCACTACCATAGGGCCTTCGGACAATCTTCATAATATGTTAGTTGCAAGTCAAGTGCCCATCTCCATAAGATGTAACCCCTTGTACAAACCTGGATTTAGTCCGAGCATTAACCTTCCCACTTCCCCATTACCTCCATTCCACGTCCTCCATCTGCACCTCTCATAAATGACCCACCTACTGTACCCATTATCCCTACTTTCACTGTCCCTCAGCCGGTTCTTGCTCAAAATTCAAACAATGATCCACAACTGAATGCTCATGATGCCCAACATTACTCTCCAGAACTAACTATCAATGTTCCAGATTTATACAAGCATATTCCTCAGAACATGTTCCCAGTTGAGACTGAAAATCCCGACAAGAATATGGAACAAGAGGAAATGACTATTAAAATGAAGAGCTTGGAACAAACAATTAGAAACATACAGGGTTTGGGAGGCCACAAGAGGAGGAGGAGCCAAAGAAGAATTACGCATGGCTTATTTTGGGGAAAGTTTGACAGGAATTGCTTCAGGGTGGTTCATAGATCAAGACATAAATATTGATAAAGTTTCAGACTGCTCCTCTCTCGTTAACATAAAGAAGAAGCCAACAGAAAGCTTCAGATAATATGCAATCAAGTGGAGAGAGCAGGCTGCTTTGGTTAACCACCAATAAAAGAGGCAGAAATGATTAACTATTTTCTCCAAGCTCAGGATCCTGATTACCTCCATTACATGTTGGCCGCCATTGGTAAACCTTTTGCTCTCAAGCATCCCTTAAGGCGACCATGCACGCAATTAAAAGCAGATCAGGCAGTTTAAAAAGTTGGAAAAATAAAGAGGAAAGATCCATGATGGCATCTGGGTTCGGGGGAGCTCAAAGAGGAATAGTTCCTTCTTATGTGCAACTACAAGGACAATCCAATTCTCCTCAACATTAGTATCCACCTCAGGGTCCCCGGTACTCAGTTCCCATACAACAATACACAGTGTTTAAAGCCCAGGCTTATGCTAGGCCTCCCAATCACCAACAATGGCGGGCACCAATTCCACAAGGCTCTCGTCAACTCCGACCGAATTTTCAAGCATCATATAATCCTCGTCCCCGACAAGGATATGTGAGAGAGGAGGAGCCAAATAAAGAGTTCACCCCAATTGGATAATCATATACAAGCCTATTTCAAAAGTTGATGCAATTGAAGTTGATTGAACCTGTCATGCCGCGTTATGTTAATCCAAATTCAAAAGGTTTTGACTTGAATGCAAGATGTGAGTATCACTTTAACACCCAAGTTCATAATACCAAAAATTTTTGGACATTAAGAAAGTTGTTGAATATTTGATTGAAGCAAAGGCAATTGTGGTAACAAGCAATGAGGATTCTCCGAATATCACAAACAATCTGCTCCCAGCTCGTGATAATACATATTTTACTGGGATGATTTGTGATGATCGAGATTATAAGCAGTCTGGAAAGACAGAGATGGTTGTTGGAACCATAGGGTAGAACTAAAAGTGACAGCGAGCCCACCGCAATTGGCACCATTGATTGTGAAAAGTGCGAGTTTTTGTATGAACTTGGCAGGTTATGAAAAAAAAATTCTCTATGTCCCTGGAAGCAGAAAAAGGTTAAGGTTAAATTGGGTGGGCCAACACTTTACATACCTAGGGGTATTCGAAAGATCGTTCCAAATAATAGTTTCAGAAATATAACAAAGACAGTTGTGTTCCGACTTGTTGCACAACTACCAGTGACAAAAAAAAAGCTATTCCCTAGAATTATAACAAGATTGTCATGACATACGAAGGAAGAGAGATAGTTGAAGAAACATATGAAATGGGGGGCTTGACCTGCTCTAGAAGGTACTATTCACCAGAGGAATAAATAAAAGCTAAGCAAGCCAGGGAAAGTCACTTACTAGTGAAAGAACCCGTTGTAGAAAAAGAAGTGGAGGAATTCCTTAAAAAGAAGAAAATGCAAGACTACTCAATCATTGACCAACTAGGAAAACCCCTACTCATATATCTTTGTTATATTTTCTTTTGCACTCGGAAGTTCATCGTCATGTGTTGATCAAAAATCTGAACGAGGCATATGTCTCAGAAAAGACACCGGTGAATCAGCTAGAAAAAATGGCTGAAAGATTCTTTGAAGTAAATAGAATTACTTTCAGCGATGATGATTTGCCTGGGGAAGGGTCTGGGCACAATAAAGAATTGCATCTTATGGTCAAATGTGAAGGACATTAAGTGAAAGGAGTCATGATTGACGGAGGCTCAAGTGTAGATGTATGCCCTCTTTATACTCTACAGTAGCTGAACATTGACACTAACATAATTCAAACTAGTAATGTTAGCATCAGAGCTTTTGATGGTTCAAGAAGAGACACTATTAGGGAAATCGAACTCACCATGACAATCGGTCCGGTTAATTTTAATATTGTCTTTTAAGTGTTGGATATGAAAACTTCCTATAGTTTTCTTCTGGGAAGGCCGTGGATCCATATGGCCAGAGCTATACCATCCACCCTACATCAAATGGTCAAATTCGAGTATGATAGGCAAGAATTTTTGTTCATGGGGAGGATGACTGATCCGTCTATAAAGACACCTCCATTCCATGTATCGAGGCCAAGGAAGGATGTGAGTCCCTAATATATCAAGAATTTGAGGTGATTGAGGTGGACCAAGTGGAAGAAGGAAAACAAGTTCTACATCCCCGTCTTTGGGCAACATCTATGATGGTAGCTTCGCTGATGTTGAGGAACGACTATGAACCAGGAAAAGGATTAGAATCCTCTCTGGAGGGAAATGTGAACCCCATTGCTCCCTTTTCGATGAAAAATACATTTGTCTTGGGTTTTTAACCAACATCAGCTGATATAGACAGAGCAAAGGCCCGCAAAAAGAATTGTTGGAATTTGTCCAAACCAATCCCTCACTTTGCCTACTCTTTTTTTAAGCCACAATTTGAAGAAGTCTGAAATCCTTCTACTGAGTATGACATTGATGAAGTTTGCCAGGGTCTCAAGGAGATGTTATATGAGATCAATATGGTCCAAGTTGGTGAGGGCCCTAGCCGTGCAAGTGTACAGCTGATTGGTCCAGATACCTCACTCAACAACTGGGAAGCAACTCATCTTCACATCAGGAAGGAGTCTTGGTAGTCTATTTTGCTACTTTTTCTGTATTTGGATTATTTTAAGGGTTGTAATCCAAATATTTTAGTTTAATTACTTTGCATTGGTTTTAATCCTTCTATCATTTCAAATTAAATGAAATGAAGTTCCAATTTCATAGTAAAATTTTGTATTTTCATTTCCCTAATTTTTGTTAATTTCTTATCATTTTCAGTTTCGTTAATGTTGGCTTTAAGAATATGACATGGACGCGGAATTCATGCCCCAGTCTTTAAAAGTTGTCTAATCTCGAAATAATGAATCAAGAAGTTTAGTATGACGAAGATGATGTTTTTAAGGAAATAAAAAGTGAATTGGATCAATTTGAGAATAAGCCTAAGCCTAACTTAAATGAAACTGAGGGAACTAACCCGGGAAGTCCTGAAGAAACCAGAGAAACAAAAATAAGAATTCAAATTGAACAAAATATGAGAGATACCATTTTTCAAGTTTTGTTCGAGTACAGACATGTGTTTGCTTGGTCGTATGATGACATGACGGGTTTGAGTGTCGATTTAGTTTTTCATAAGCTTACCACATATCCTAATTTTCCGGCAATCCAGCAAAAACAAAGGAAGTTTAATACATGCATGAGTGATAAGATTAAAGAAGAAATAACGAAGCAACAAAGTGAAAATGTGAGCAGGGTCGTCCGATACACTACATAGTTAGCAAATGTCGTTCCCATGCCAAAGAAGGATAGGAAAATCATAGTTTGTGTTGACTATAGGGATTTAAATAAAGCAAGTCCAAGGGAAAACTTTCTCTTTCCAAACGTTCATATCATTGTTGACAATTGTGCTAAACATGAGATCCCATCTTTTGTGGATTGTTATGCCGGACATCACAAAATTCTGGTGGATGGAAAATATGTTAAAAAGACCGCTTTCACAACTCCATGGGGAGCGTATTGTTAAAGGGTCATGCCATTTGATTTGAAGAATGCAGGGGAAACTTACATGAGAGCCATGACTACCATATTCCATGACATTATGCCCAAAGAGACTGAAGTGTATGTTAATGATATTATCATTAAGTTTAGGACACAAGCTGATCATGTGCAAGACTTGAAAAAGTTCTTTGAAAGGCTACGATGGTATAGTGTGAAACTCAATCCAGCCAAATGTGCACTTAGAGTTCCTTCTAGGAATCTTTTGGGTTTTATAGTTAGACGAAGAGGCATCGATTTAGAACCCTCCAAGATGAAGACCATTCGAGAGCTACATCCCCCGAAGAACAAAATAAAAGTCATGAGTTTACTCGGGAGGTTAAATTACATCAGCAGGTTCATCGCACAACTTACAACCACATGTGAGCCCATTTTCAAGTTGTTGAAAAAGAACGATGCTATCCAGTGGACATATAAGTGCTAAGAAGCTTTTGATAAGATCAAAGAATATTTGTCAAATCATTCTATTTTGGCCCCATTTGAACCTGGTAAAAGGTTCACTAGTGAAACAAAATACACTCTTTCGGAAAGGACATGTTGTGCGTTAACCTGGGTCGCTCAGAAGCTTATGCATTATCTTTTGTCCTATACAACATACCTCATAGCCCGAATGGATCCCTTGAAGTACATATTTTAGAAGCTGATGCCAACTGGTAGATTGGCAAAGTGGCAAATCCTGCTCACTGAGTTTGATATTGTTAATGTCCCTCGTACTACCATGAAGGCACAAGCTTTGACTGATCATCTGGCATAAAACCCGGTTGATGATGAGTATGAATCCTAGAACACATATTTCCCAGATGAAGAGGTTAATTTAATTGAAGAAGTAGTCCAAGATGACAGTCAAACTTGGAAATTGTACTTTGATGGGGCTATCAAGATCAAACGCGTAGGGATTGGAGAAATTCTTATATCAACTATTGGGAAACATTACCCTTCAACGGCGCAACTTCGTTTATTCTGTATAAACAATATGGCACAATATGAAGCTTGCATCATGGGTCTGAACTTGGCAATAAACCTAACTGTGCATGAATTGTTGGTGATGGCGCATTCATATTTGCTTATTTGGTAGGCTCAAGATGATTGGGAGACTCGAGACATCAAGCTCGTTCCATATAGACAATGTGTGGAAAATCTTAGCAAAAGGTTCAAGTCCATCGTGTTCAGGTACATTCCCATGTTTCACACTGAATTAGATGATTCCTTGGCCACCCTGGCCTCAATGCTTCCATATCCGGGTAATACTCAAATTGACCCATTAGAAATTCAAATTCGGGATCAACATGGTTATTGCAATATCAATGAAGAAGATTTTGTTGTTGAAGTTCTTTTTTCATATAGGATTTAATCTTTTTTTTTTTGAGAAATTCACTTTGTTGCTGAAGTTATTTTTCCAAATATTTGTGCATGTTCATGAGTAGAAGACGCTTTAAATTAATACTGTAAAACACAACTTCAGTAATTAGTTTTTGGAACAAATAGAATTGAAATTAAGAGCTTTTCAAAAGAATATGAAAACTGCAACTTTAAAAAAAAAAACAATTCGTATGATGCGACAAAAATTTTATGAACGAAAATGGGGCGTAGTCTCTTGTTTCATGTCATTGGGGAAAAAAATCTCGAAATTTTAGACATACTTTAAATATTAGCCCATGTGTTCATACCCGAACCTTGGATTGATATGCTTAATCAATAAAAGGGTCATGTGCGCATTCCGCATCTCGATGCCTTTAATAAAAATAATTATGATATAACCATGTGTACAATATGTACCTTGGTTTAACATTTAATTTCAAAGAAGTACCTTGTGTGCATACCGCATCTCCGTGAACACAATTAATAAAATATAATAATTAAGTAAGCGGCAATAAATAAGACATAATGAATAAAATACAACAATAGCTAAAAACTAATTTAAGCTTTACATTAGTCAATAAAGCGACCGTGCTACAACCACAAGACGCGAGGACTGCCTTTCACCTTCCCCTCGGTTAATATAATTCCTTATTCAATCTTCTATATTCGTAGACCATAAATTAGGAGTCAAATCTTCCTTTTGATAAGGGATACAATAAAAGGTGGCTTGGAACACCAAAACTTAATTCCAAGTGGCGAATCTAAATAATAAATAATTCTTTTTCAAAACGTCACTTCAATTAGAAAAAACTCTTCTAACTCAACCTCGTAATAAGGTCGTGGAAAAAAGAGGTATTATATCAAAACATCATAATAATCCTTGGTTTGGAGTCCTTCTGTATAGAATTCCTGCACTTTGGAAGAAATGATTAGATATTCTTCGGAGTGTGCGTTTCTGAGTATGTTTTGCATGCTCTGGGTATTCCCCTTTTGCCAATTATTCCTTGGTATCATGGACCCACAGATTCCCATCTGATTCTTCTTCAGTGTGAGCGCGATAAGCTGGCTGTTTATCCTTACCGGAATAGGGTCAATTAAATTCTTGTCCGGGTGTCGTATCATGGAGGACAGAGTGGCCAATGCATATGTGAACGCATTCTGGATTCTTGGCACATGTATGAAATATATCTTTGTGAATCTCTTCATTACTCTTGCACATGATATCGATAGGGTAACAGTTTGGTATTCTTTGTAGCCCACTCTCCTAGGAATTGATGTACTAGGAAGTCTGAATCACCAATCACCATTAATTCTTGGATACTCATGTCAATGGCCAAATTGAGCCCCACGATGCAGGCCACATATTCTGCCATATTGTTGTTGCACAAAAATCTATGCTTATAGATACCGGATAATGTTGACCTGTCTCTAATACCAAAACAACTCCAATACCCACTCATTTGAAATTTGCAGCCGCATCAAAAAACATTCTCCAAGCATCATACGTCTTGGCGATATCTTCTCCCACAAATGACACATCTTCATCGAAAAAATATGTTTTCGGTGGTTCGTATTCTCCTCATACAGGATTTTCTGCCAGATGGTCTGCCAATGCATGTCCCTTAACTGCCTTCTGAGTCATATAAACAATGTCAAATTCACTCAACAGTATATGCCATTTTTCCAGCTTCCCTGTAGGCATGGATTTCTTGAAAATGTAATTCAGAGGATCCTTCCTTAATATGAGATATGTAGGATAGGATCATAAGAAATGCCTCGTTTTTTGAGCTATCCACGTCAGGACACAACAGGTGTGTTACATCAAAGAATACCGTACTTTATAGGGTGTGAACTTCTTACTCAAATATTATATTGCCTGCTCTTTCCTCCCTGTCTCGTCATGTTGTCCCAAAGCACAATCAAAAGCTCCATCTAGTACGGATAGATAGAGTGGTAGATAACTAACAGGTTCAGATAGGACTAGGACTGCTGGTGTGGACAAATATTCCTTGATTTTTGTCAACATCTTTCTGGCAGTCTTCAGCCCAACTTGCATCAGCATCCTTCTTTAACATTTTGAAGATTGGCTCACAGATCACGATCGATTGTGCTATGAAGTGGCTGATGTAATTGAGACGCCCCAAGAAACTCATCATGCCTTTCTTGTTCTTTGGATCTTCCAAATCCCGGATATCCTTGACCTTTGACGGGTCTAGCTCAATTCCTCAGCGGCTGAAGATGAATGCTAACAACTTTCTGGCAGGGACCCCGAAGGAACATTTTGCGGGATTCGGTTTCTAATTATACCTCCGAAGCCGATCGAAGAACATTATCAAGTCTGCTATGTGATCTCTACCTATCATGGATTTGATGATTATGTCATCCACATATACTTCTATCTCCTTATGTATCATGTCGTGGAAAATAGTCGTCATGGCTATCATATAAGTGGCCCAGCATTCTTCAGATCAAATGACAACATTTTATAGCAGTACATCCCCCATGGTGTAATAAAACCTGTCTTCTCGGCATCTTCTTCATCCATCCACATTTGGTGATATCTTGAGAAGCCATCCACGAAAGACTGGAGTTCATGCTTGAAAAAATTGTCGATCAGTATGTGTATGTTGGGTAACAGGAAATTATCTTCGGGACTTGCTCTGTTTAAGTCTCGATAGTCGACACATACTCTGACTATCCCATCCTTTTTCGGAACTAGCACGATGTTAGCCAACCAGGTTGGATATTCAACCACTCTGAGAACCTTAACTTTAATCTGCTTGGTGACTTCTTCTTTGATTTTAAAACTCATATCTGGCTTGAACTTTCTGAGCTTCTGCATTACAAACGGACACATTGGGTTGGTAGGTAGTTTATGAGCCATTATAGATGTCCTTACAACAGTCATATCATCATAAGACCATGCGAAAATATCTTCATACTCTTTCAGGAAACGAGTATACTCTTCCTTCTCTGATGATGATAGGTGAATGCTTATGCGAGTTTCTTTGACTGTTTCAGGGCCTCCAAGATTAACTATATCGGATTCATCCAGATTGGACTTAGGCTTGTTCTCAAAATTTTCCACTTCTCTTACAATTTCCTCAGGTATTACATCTTCTTATTCTATTTCCTCTGAGTCATTATCCTTATGTTGAATTGTCTCATTACATGTCATAGTTGTTGGTTCATCATGATAAGTAATAATAATGTTGTAGAGAGAAAATGTAAAGGTTAATAATAAATAATAAAATAGCAAACAATTGATAAGTATCGAAACGTCAAGCAAAAGTGATTTTAACGATTCAAACAATTGTTTCAAAGCAAAATAACAAAATAATGAAAAATGTCTTAAAAAATACTCGTAAAAAATTTGTGTTCAAGGTAAATGATCCTAGCAACCAGGCCACCCCGGAACTCAGCGGACCCGTGATGGTGTGGTGGTCCAGTTCCTAAGAACAACTCCCTTCTCCACTGTCTGGATGACGAGGCCTTCCTCCTCTTGCTCCTTCTCAACTATTACACTACAGTCCTTATCTTCATCTTCCAAGAACAGATTCCTTAAACCAGCTAGAATTTCATCTTCTTCAGATCCCCACATCATATCGACCTGATGGAAGGATTGGCTCAAATGTACTATCGGTTTGTCAAGAGAGTAATAATGACCACACCATGGTGGCAACCAATTTTGATACTCATGCCAAGTGTACCGATATCCATGTCCAAAGGTCGTGCCTTGACGCTTTAATTGTATTGGTTTGGCGATGCCCTGGAGATTCTTTTCTAGGCCTTGACCAAGTTCATATCCTTCCCATGCTAATATGCTCTCTATTTTGCTACTCCACCATTTATCCTTCTCGATCGCGTTATCACACTCAATGCAAGTGTAAGTCTCTCCACCCAACTTCCTTCTATTCTTCACGACCAAAACAGTCTAGTTGGTATAAATAAGATTACTCCCGCCTCCATGAATGATCACTTCCTGATGGTTCCATTCGAACTTCACAGCCTGACGCAGAGTGGAAGCTATGGCCCTGGCAGTGTGTATCCAAGGTCTAACCAACAACAGATTGTATGAGGCGGATATGTCTAGCACTTAAAATTCAACATCAAACCAAGTCGGGCCCATCTGCAAACAGAGGTTGGTTTCCCCAATCGTGGCCCTTTGAGACCTATCAAATGGTTTCGCATTGATATGTCCAACTCGTATTTCATGCAAACCTTTACCCAATCTCTTCAAAGTAGTCAATGGACAAATGTTGAGACTTGATCCTCCATCTATCCATACCCTGGCAATGAATTTGTCATCGCACTACACTGTAATAAGCAACGCCCTGTTGTGACTCAACCCTTCCGGTGGCAATTCATCTTCATGGAAAGTGATCTTATGTATTTCCAATAGTTTCCCTACCATGTTGTCCATCTCTCCACAGGTAATGTTTTTGGGTACGTAAGCCTCGTTCAACACTTTCATCAATCCAATCCTATGTGCTTCAGAATTCTACAATAGTGATACAGTGGATATCTGAGCAGGGGTTTTCTTCAGATGATCAACCACAAAACACTCTCTTGCTTTCACCTTTCTCCAAAGATCATCCGGACAGGTTTCAATGATAGGCTTCTTGGAAGAGGCTTCTTTACTTGTTTCCCCACATGCTCGGGCGTGTAAACCCTAGCAGTTCTGGTCATACCTTGTGATGCACCAGTTTCTTCCATTTTTCCCTTTCCTTTCCTTGCTTCTGCAGCATAGTCGCAGGGTATAGCATTGGACTTAAAGGATGATGTAGGTGATGTTGTCACGGTTAATGGTGTGGTTACTTCCACTTCAAACAGAGTTGGCGTGGATGAGGGTGTTGTTACATCAACCTCAAACGGAGTCGGTGCGGCTACCTCAACTTCAACCAGTGACTGTATCTGTACCATAATAGGTGTGACAGAGACTGTAGGTTTTTTAGGATTGTCCCCTTCCCGAATGAGTCCAATTGAACCTTCTGGATCCCATTCTTCATCAGTTTCTATTACATTTACCCTCTCGCCCATGTGATCCGGGAGGGGATTGGTGCGGACATTAGGTGCACCCTTTTTTTCCTGTATAACCTTGGTGTAAATTAATGTTTGGATCATGTGCTTCAGAGTGCGGAAATCCCTCCGCAGGTGCGATCCCCAGCCCCCTTGCCATTTTCCGCAGGTGCGATTCTTTTCTCGCCGATGCAGGACCGCAGGTGCGGTCCCAGGGTCGCAAGTGTGGAAACACCTATAGACAAACCTATTTAAATGTTTGAAAAACGGGTTTTCTTCATTCTTCCTCATCCAAAAACTCCATTAGAGAGCCTTCAAGATTGAGCAGTACCCTCCACGACCAATATAGTGCTAAGGTGAGTAATTCCTCTCTATTTTCCTAAATTTTTCATGGAATTCAACTAGAATTAATTACTAAAACATCAAAAAAAAATCAAGAATTTGGATAGTACAAGTTAGGGTTCTTAAGAATTTGATAAATCACTCAATGATTTCCATGCATTCCAATAAAGTTACGTAATCTTGATCCTTAGGTTACGAGGGAGCGACCCCTTCAATAATTCTCGATATTCGAACATGCGGCCTCGGGGTTGAAATTGGGTAATTCTTCAAGTATGGTGAAATTTTGGGTTAATAGGTTAATTCTTCTTCCTTGATCATGAGTTGATGAAATTATACTATATTTGGCTAGTTGCGAGCCGTCGAGGGCAGATTTTGGAGATTCGAGCGCATCCTTGATCTGAGGGGTGGTTTCGTCACGAGGTGAGTCTCGTTTCCAACCTTGTAAGGGGGAAATGTCCCCATAGGTTCCTTATTTGCTATGTATACAAGTTGTGGTGGTCTGCGTACGTACCAAGTGGCCAGAGTCCGTATGTGGCGACTATATTGCTATGACGGGTAGCCGTAGGACTCACAAACATGCCACTATGTGCGTTATTTGTACCTTTGTATGTGTTATGAGTTGTATTTACTGTTGAGGTGATATTGAAATGTGAAACATTATGATTTAAATCCCATTTGGCTATCCGTGGTATTGACACAGTCTTGTTGAGTTCACTGTTGAGTTGGTACACCTATGTACTTATATATATATATATATATATATATATATATGCACTTGTTATCGAGTCAGCACACGAGTAGCAGGATGATGCACGCCCATGGGTCAGCTTATTATTATCGAGTCAGCACAGGAGTCGCAATTATGATGCACGATCGTGGTTCAGCTTATCATTAGCGAGTCAACACACGAGTTGCAGGTACGATGCGCGGTCGTGGGTTAGCTTATTATATCGAGTCAGCACACGAGTCGCATGAATGATTCGCGATCGTGGGTTAGCTTATGACCTCAGCCCCTATGACCACTCTTATGACTCTGGCCGACCGTCTTGTCCTGCTATGGGTATGATCACTTGAGTTCTGTGTCACTTATAATTGGAGTGTCAGGTATTTGTTAAGAGGATATTTTGGTACTTTCTTGTTCCTTTTTCAGTTATTATCTGGATTTCGTTATTTGCTATGTACCTTTTGTTCACTGTTTCTCATGCCTATTGTTTTAGCCATATCTCGTTATATATTATATTGTTGGACCTTAGTGAGTACTTAGTTGTTCTCTCGTCACTACTCCTTCGAGTTTGGGCGGGATACTCACTGGGTACATGTTTATTATGTACTCATCATGCTCTTCGTCTTTTTCTGTACTTGACTGTACATGTCCGGAGGCTGGTACATCTGATTATCAGGCCGGTGATAGATACTGACTTGAGCTGATTGTACTTCGCGGTGAGCTGCTCTTCCTGATGATCTCTGGCAGCGCCCTGGAGTTTCTTTGTCATTTTCCAGTCTACTTCATTCAGATTGCGGGATTGTATATATATATTATCCTTGTATATTCAGATAATTTCAAGTGACACTAGTTCCTGGCACACACGTAGTATATTTTTTGTTTTGGGCTGTATATTTATGCATATGCTTATCTCTTGGCTCACGTGTCGTATGATTTTATTTTATGTCACAGGCTATCATCATGCTAATAATTGTTTAAAACTGGTAAATGTTGGGATAATTAATCAAATGGGATGGGTAACACTTAGTGTAATTCATGGTGGCTTGCCTAACCCCGCTGTTGGGCACCATCGAGACCTGAATTAGGATTTGGGGTCGTGAAAACATGGTATTAGAGCTTTAGGTTCACGTAGTCTCACGAGTCACATGCAGACCCAGTAGAGTCTTGCCGGTGGTACAAATACGTCTGTACTTATCTTCAGGAGGCTATAAGGTGTTAGAAAAACTTCTCTTTGATTAATATCTTTCGTGCGATCGATGATGTACTCAAATTTGCTCTTTTATTCTCTCATAGATAGTGAGGACGCGTGCATCTGATGTTCCTGAGTCGGGGGGTGCCGTTTCTCCCTGCCGCCCGAGGCCATGGTCGAGGTAGGGGGAGGGCACCTACTCGAGGTAGGGGACGAGTACGTCCCAGAGCTATACTGGTCATACCACCAAAGGACCCTACTTTTGAGGAGCAGGATGAGGTGCCTCCAGTAGCTCCCGCTCCAGTGGACATTATGACGGCGCCCAGCTTCCAGGAGGTCAAGGGCCATATGTTGAGATTCATGGACACCATGCCCAGGCAGGCATACTTCCAGCAGATCCTTCCGCTTCCCAAGCGGGAGGGGGAGTCCAGACCCCTACTGCTTAGGAAGCAGAAGCACACCACACTCCGGGTACACCACCCGTGGGTGGGGTTCAGCCTGTAGTAGCAGCGCCAGAGCCCGGGAGCTTCTGGACAGGTACATCCCACCTTCTGAGAGGGAGGAGCTTCGGGGTCAGTTTGAGCGATTGGAGCAAGGGAAGATGTCCGTGACTGATTATGAGGTGAGATTTTCATAGTTATCCCGCCATGCTCTTATGATATTTCCCACTGATGCCGAGAGGGTGCGGTGGTTCGTGGCAGGCTTCCATCCAAGTATTCGGACCTCTATGGCCATAAAGGTAGATATGGGTACCCCATACCAGCTGGTAGTCGAGGTAGCTCAAAGGATAGAGGGATACCGAGTGAGGAGAAGGGAGCACGGTCAGCAGGGTCAGTAGGACAAGACGGCCAGATTTACAGGTGATTTTAGGGGTGCTCCAGCTAGGGGCAGGGGTAAGTTCAAAGGCGGTCAGTCCAGTAGGCCTTCATATGCAGCACCTCCACTACCTCCCAAGGGTGTCCAGCGGGGCATCAGTTAAGTGCCATGCTAGAGCAATCCTACTGTCCTCCATCCATCCATAGTCCACCCAGTGGTTACTCCAGTCGTCAGAGATCCTCTCGTTCCTATTTTAGTGCTGTGTCAGATGATTCTCATCGCATTTCGGCTATTCGAGAGTCTTACTCTTCGTGACAGCAGAATATGTCACATATGAGGTGCTTCGAGTATGGGAACTTAGGCCACATAAGGAGGGATTGTCCCAGCGATCGGGACAAGGTCGTGCAGCAGAGTCATCATCCTGCGATTTCAGCACCAACAGTTCGACCGCTTAGACGTAGGGGTCAGGTTGGAAGGGGCCGTCCTAGAGAGGGAGGCCAGTCCGGAGGGGGTCAGTCAGCTCCAGCTCATTGTGGGGAGCTCAGTCTTCAGGTTCTATAGTCATATTCTATGTTACTCCTGCCAGATAAGATGTAGTGGCCTCAAACGCCGTGATTACAGGTATTATTTCAGTCTGTGGTAGAGAGTCTTCGGTGTTATTTGACCCAGGGTCTACATACTCACATGTTTAAGCTTTATTTTCCCATTTTCTTGATATTCCTCGTGAGTCCTTGGGTTCTCCCTTGTATGTGTCCACTCCAGTGGGTGGTTCTGTGGTGGTAGACCGGGTCTACCGATCCTGTGTGATTACTTTCTGTGGGATTGAGACCAGAGCCGACCTGTTATTGTTCGACATGGTTAATTTCGAGGTTATTTTGGGCATGCATTGGCTATATACTTATCATGTTGTGTTGGATTGCCATGCCAAGTCAGTTACCTTAGTCATGCCTGAGTCGCCGAGGCTGGAGTGGAGAGGTCCTTCAGTTAGTTCATTCAGCCGGGTTATCTCCTTTATGAAGGTTTGGCATATGGTCGAGAAGGGGTGTTTGGCTTACCTTGCTTATGTGCAGGACACCACCGCCGAGTCTCCTACCATTGATTCATTGCCTGTTGTTCGAGATTTCCTAGATGTATTTCTTTCCGATCTTCCAGGCATGCTTCCAGATCGGGACATTGACTTTTGTACTGATTTGGTTCCAGATACTTAGTCCCCCGTATATTATGGCTCCTAAGGAGCTAAAGGAGTTGAAGGGGCAACTTGAGGAGTTATTGGCTAAGGGTTTCATCAGGCCGAGTGTGCCACCGTGGGGTGCTCCAGTCTTATTTGTGAAGAAGAAGGATAGGTCTATGCGGATGTTCATTGATTACCACCAGTTGAATAAAGTGATCATCAAGAACAAGTATCCTCTGCCACGCATTGATGACTTGTTTGATCAGTTGCAGGGTACTCGTTTATTCTCGAAGATTGACTTGAGATCGGGTTATCACCAGTTGCAAATTCGGGTTTCAAGTGTTCCGAAGACCGCATTTCGCACCAGATATGGCCATTATGAGTTTCTCGTTATGTCCTTTGGCTTGAACAATTCCCCAACATCATTTATGGGCATGATGAATAGGGTGTTCATGTTGTATATTGACTCCTTCATCATTGTATTCATTGATGACATCTTGATCTACTCACGGAGCATAGGTTAGAACGAGCAGCATTTGAGGGTTGTGCTTCAGACCTTGCAAGAGCAGAAGCTATATGCCAAGTTCTCTAAGTGCGAGTTCTTGTTGGATTCTGTGGAATTTTTGGGGCATGTGGTATCCAGAGAGGGTTCCAAGGTTGATCCGTAGAAGATTGAGGCAGTTCAGAGTTTGCCGCGTCCTACTTCAACTTCAGAGGTCGGGAGTTTTCTGGGTCTAGCAGGCTATTACCGTCAATTCATGGAGGGATTCTTTTCTGTTGCAGCTCCATTTACTAGACTGACTCATAAGAATGGCCCCTTTTGGTGGTCCGACGAGTATGAGTCGAGATTTCATAAGCTCAAGATAACATTGACGTCAGCACTAGTTCTATCATTGCCTTCCGAGTCTGGGATGTATACGGTGTATTGCGATGCTTCCCACGTCGGGTTGGAATGTGTGTTGATGAAGGATGGTAGAGTTATTGCTTATTCTTCACGCCAACTAAAGGTTCATGAAAAGAACTATCATGTGCACGACTTGGAGTTGGCGACGATTGTTCATGCTTTGAAGATCTTGCGACACTACCTGTATGGTGTATCTTGTGAGGTCTACACAGACCACCGTAATTTACAGCATTTGTTTAAGTAGAGGGACCTTAATTTGAGGTAGCGGAGGTGGCTTGAGTTATTGAAGGACTAGGATATCACTATTCTGTATAACCCGGTCAAGGCGAATGTAGTAGCAGATGCTTTGAGCAGGAGGGCAGCGAGTATGGGTAGCTTGGCCTACATTGCAACCGAGGAGAGACCTTTAGACTTGGACATTCAGTCCTTGTTAATCGCCTAGTGAGATTGGACCTTTCAGAGCCTCGTCGATTTCTAGCTAATGTGGTTGCTGAGTCTTTAATATTGGGAGAGATTAAGGCTCGACAGTTTGATAATCCATGTCTAGAGAGCTTCGGGAGACGGTGGTCCAGGGTAGGGCCAAGGAGGTTACCTTGGGCGATGATGGTGTTCTGAGACTCCAAGGCCGATTGTGTGTTCCTGATGTTGATGGCCTGATGGAGAGGATTCTAGCAGAGGCACACAGTTCTCGGTATTCTGTTCATCCAAGGGCGACTAAGATGTATCTTGATTTGAAGCAGCATTACTGGTGGAGGCTGATGAAGAAGGATATAGTGTAGTATGTGGCTAGGTGTCTCAATTTCCAGCAGTTTAAGTACGAGCATCAGAGGCTAGGAGGCCTGTTTCAGCAAATGCCCATTCCTGAATGGAAGTGGGATCGCATCACCATGGACTTCGTAGTTGGGTTGCCTCGGACTTTGCGGAAGGTTGACACGGTTTGGGTCATTGTGGATAGATTGACCAAATCCGTGCATTTCATTCCTGTGGCTACTACTTACACTACATAGAGGCTGGCTCAGATTTACATTCGAGAGATAGTCAGGTTGCATGGTGTTCTGGTGTCAATTATATCAGATCGGGGCCCTCATTTCACTTCGCACTTCTGGAGAGCTTTGCACAGTGAAATGGGCACTCAGATAGACCTCAATTCAAATTTTTCACCCTCAGGCCGATGGCCAGTCAGAGCGCACGATTCTGATATTGGAAGATATGCTCAGGGTGTGTGCGATTGATTTTGGGGGTCAGTGGGACCAGTTCATGCTTTTGGCAGAGTTTTCATACAATAATAGTTACCAGTCCAGCATCGAGATGGATCCATTTGAGGCTTTATATGGTCGGCGGTGTCGTTCTCCTATCGGGTGGTTTGAACCTGACGAGGCCAGGTTATATGGCACAGATATGGTGAGAGATGCTCTGGAGATGGTGAAGATAATTCAAGAGAGGTTGCGCACAACATAGTCCAGACAGAAGAGTTACACAGAACAGCGGGTGCGTGATGTAGCATTATTGACGGAGATAGGGTTATGCTGAAGGTTTCGCCGATGAAGGGCATTACGAGATTCAGGAAGAAGGGCAAGCTGAGCCCCAGGTTCATAGGTTCATTTGAGGTGTTGAGGTAAGTCAGAGAGGTCGCATACGAGTTTGCTTTACCTCCATCCTTATCAGGAGTTCAGCTGGTCTTTCACGTATCCATGCTTCGGAGGTATCACGCCGACTTCTCTCACGTGGTTGATTACATCACTATTTAGTTGGATGATAAGTTGGGCTACGAGGAGGAGCCAGTTTCCATTGTTGATAGACAGGACCGCCAGTTCAGGTCCAAGAGAGTTTCTGTAGTAAAGGTGCAGTGGAGAGGCCAACCAGCTGAGGAGGCGACTTGGGTGTCCGAGGAGGACATCTGGGGCAGATACCCACAACTAAGCAGCACTTCACGTACAATTCTAGACCTGTTCGAGGACGAACGTTTGTTTAAGAGGGGGAGGATGTAACGACCCGACCGATCGTTTCACGTATTAGGACCCCGTTACCCTAAATGATGTTTCCCATAGTGGCTATTTGTACTTTAGGACTTGCGGGGATGGGTGGTTCGGGAATTGGGAGTGATTAGAGTGCATTAGGAACAATTGGTTCCTTAAGGTTGGCCTATTTGGCAAAGTTTTACTTGGGTCAAAATTTTGAGCAAACGACCTCGGAATCGTGTTCTGAATGATCCAGTAGTTCCGTATGATGATTTCGTGCTTGGGTGTATGTTCAGAATGGGTTTTTGGTGACCCGGGAGCCTTTCGGCGCCCGAAATGGAAATCTGGATTTCCTTAAGTTAAAATTTTGTTTGGGACGTGATTTTTATGCTATTGAGGTCCGAACGAAATTCTAGGACCGAAAATAGTTCCGTCATGTCATTCATTACTTGTCCGCAAAATTTGAATTCATTCCGAGTTGTATAGGTCGGTTTGGCGCATCGTTATAGAAATCTAGAATTTAAAAGTTCTAAGTTATGAATCTAAGGGTTTTGAGATGTGATTTTGAGTTTTAGCGATGTTTTGAGTTTTCCGTAGGCTCGAGCGAGTCCGTATTATGGTTTGGGACTTATTGGTATATTTGGACGAGAGCTCGGGTGGGCCCAGGTGCTTCCCGAACATCACACGAGGCCAAAAACTAGCTGAAACAACTACTGGTGCAGCTGTAGCTGGTTTGACCGCAGGTGCGGTTGCCCAGCCGTAAGTGCGGGACCTCTCTTACGGTCCCAGCCTTGTAGGTGAGAAAACCTAGGGGTCCCCCTATCTTCGGAGGTGCAGATCAATTTCCGCATGAGCGGGTCCGCTGGGGCGGAAACCCCTCCGCAGGTGCGATCCTCATCCCCCTCGACATTTTCCGCAGGTGCGATTCTTTTCTCGCAGGTGCGGGACCGCGGGTGCGGTTCCAGGGTCACAGGTGCGGAAACACCTGTAGGCAAACCTATTTAAATGTTTAAAAAAAATGGGTTTTCTTCATTCTTCCTCATCCAAAAACTCCATTAGAGATCCTTCAAGCTTGAGTCGCACCCTCCACGACCTGTATAGTGCTAAGGTGAGTAATTCCTCTTTTTTTCCTAAATTATACATGGAATTTAACTAGAATTAATTACTAAAACATAAAAAAAAATCAAGAATTTGGATAGTACAAGTTAGGGTTCTTATGAATTTGATAAATCACTCAATGATTGCCATGCATTCCAATAAAGTTACGTAACCTTGATCCTTAGGCTACGAGTGAGCGACCCCTTCAATAATTCTCCATATTCGAACATGCGGGCTCGGGGTTGAAATTGGGTAATTCTTCATGAATGGTGAAATTTTGGGTTAATAGGTTAATTCTTCTTCTGTGATCATGAGTTGGTGTAATGATACTATATTTGGCTACTTGCGAGCCGTCGAGGGTAGATTTCAGAGATTTGGACGCATCCTTGATCCTAGGGATGGTTTCGTCACGAGGTGAGTCTCCTTTACGACCTTGTAAGGGGGAAATTACCCATAGGTTCCTTATTTGCTATGTATAAAGATTGTGGGGTCCGCGTACGTACCAAGTGACGAGAGTTCGTACGTGGCGACTATATTGGTTTGTCGGGTAGCCGTAGGATTCACAAGCATGCCACTATGTGCCTTATTTGTACCTTTGTATGTGTTATGAGTTGTAATTACTATTGAGGTGATATGAAAATGTGAAACATTATGATTTAAATCCCAGTTGGCTATCCATGGTATTGACACAGTCCTGTTGAGTTCACTGTTGAGTTGGTACACCTGTGTACTTTTATATATATATATATATATATATATATATATATATATATATATATATATATATATATATATATATATATATATGTATGCACTTGTTATCGAGTCTGCACAAGAGTCGTAGGTATGATGTGCGGCCGTGGGTCAGCTTATTATTATCGAGTCAGCACACGAGTTGCAAGTATGATTTGCGATCGTGGGTCAGCTTATCATTATCGAGTCAACACACAAGTTGCAAGTACGATGCGCGGTCGTGGGTTAGCTTATTATATCGAGTCAGCACGCGAGTCGAATGAATGATTCGCAATCGTGGGTTAGCTTATGACCTCAGTCCCTATGACCACTCTTATGACTCTGGTCGGTCGTCTTGTCCTGGTATGTGTATGATCACTTCAGTACTTTGTCACTTATAATTGGAGTGTCAGGTATTGGTTAAGAGGATATTTTGGTACTTTCCTGTTCCTTTTTCAGTTATTATCTGGATTTCGTTATTTGCTATGTACCTTTTGTTCACTGTTTCTTATGCCTATTGCTTTAGCCATATCTCGTTATATATTATATTGCTGGACCTTAATGAGTACTTAGTTGTTCTCTCGTCACTACTCCTTCGAGTTTGGGCGGGATACTCACTGGGTCCATATTTATTATGTACTCATCATGCTCTTCTTCTTTTTCTGTACTTGACTGTACAGGTCCGGAGGCTGGTACATCTGATTATCAGGCCGGTGATAGATACTGACTTGAGCTGATTCGACTTCGCGGTGAGCTGCTCTTCCTGATGATCTCTGGTAGCGCCCTGGAGTTTCTTTGTCATTTTCCCATATACTTCATTCAGACTGTGGGATTGTATATATATATTTTATCCTTGTATATTCAGATAATTGCCCGTGACACTAGTTCCTGGCACACACGTAGTATATTTTGGGTTTTGGGCTGTATATTTATGCATATGCTTATCTTTTGACTCACGTGCCGTATGATTTTATTTTATGTCACAGGCTATAATCATGCTAATAATTTTTAAAACGGGTAAACGTTGGGATAATTAATCAAATGGGAAGGGTAACACGTAGTGTAATTCATGTTGGTTTGCCTAACCCCGCTATTGGGCGCCATCGCAACCTGAATTAGGATTTGGGGTCGTGACAAATACACACAAGGGGAATATGATGTGGACAATTATTTATGCAAAGATAATTCAACACGTTGTCAAATGTTTACATGATGAAAATAGCAAATGCATTATTAGAATAGAAGTACAGACATGAAAAGAAAAAAAGAGAAGAAGTTAGTTCGCGCAATGTGAAAACTGTAATAAAGTAAACAATGGGGTAGGGGTAGGGAGAGATATGATATTTTTTTTAAATGACTTAGATCAAGCAAACATAGGAGGAAAACACATAGTGTAACCAAGTCAAGAAGAGATTTTCATATTAATACGAATTCAAATAAAGGGAAAATATGGGAAGGGTGTGCATGTAGCCATAAAAAGGGAAAATGGGAGCGGGGTATTCATGTAACAATAAAGAAAAAGGAAACACGTTTATTAAAGAAGATTAATTCATATAGACCAAGTTCGCTATGGTAAGAGCCTACAATTTCCCCAGCTGAGTCACCATGTGGTCGCGCCATTTTTTCTCGCGAAATCAGGTTTCGACACGTGACAACTCTTTTAAGGATGGTGTCAAGTTAAAAGAGGGAGTCACCACCTAACGGGTTTGAGGTGCGTTAGGGAACCTATTTTCAAATGACTCTAGTTTAACCAGTCTGCATCACCAAAGATCGGGTAAGGGCTCAAATTATCTCGAGAATAAGGTGTTAGGCATTCCTCGAGGTCCACAACTGCAGGTCCCGACTGAACTCGAATTATATGAATTAGTCAAATAGTCATAGAGAAAGACAAGAAGTATGGAAAAATTCATTATTAGAAAGTCCTTGAGTTAACACAAATAATTGATTTAGGGACAAGATATCGCGGGAGGGGGGGTCCTACGTTTTTTAGCCTAAAAGATCACCCCGTGCAACACAAATAATATTTTGTAACTCCCTCGAAATGGGTTGTTACTCGTATTATTTAGCGAGTACAAACTATCATCTCCTACTATCCGATTAGTATCTTTAAGTTTTTACCTAAAGCTCACAAATTGATTATAAATTGTACCATATGTGTGCACTACTCGTCCAATGTCTATGGCCTAGGAAGCGTTTGGACCTCTATTTTGG
The DNA here is from genome assembly GCA_005239505.1 of Nicotiana paniculata. Classification (NCBI taxonomy): domain Eukaryota; kingdom Viridiplantae; phylum Streptophyta; class Magnoliopsida; order Solanales; family Solanaceae; genus Nicotiana; species Nicotiana paniculata. Next base: position 27,870 of record MDKI01121204.1, read on the forward strand.
ATAGTTCTAGACTTATACAATGGCCCAGTCTGTCGTTACATAAAAATCTGCATTATAATTACTGTTATTGACTTGTTATAGATTGGTTATTCTATTATTGATGTGTTAGAGTTGATAGGCTTGAAATCGGAATGGTTATATGAGAAATAAGTCATTTAGTCCTTAAAAATAGCCTTAAAATGAGAAAAACCAACTAAGAGTTGACTTATTTGGAAACGACCTCGGATTGCGGATTTTATGGCTTGGATAGCTTCATTAGGTGATTTGGGACTTAGAATTAGGCTTGAATTGGCGAAAGTTATTTTTTGGCGATTTTCGGACGGTAGTGGAAAATAGGCTATCAGGGTCGGAATGGAATTCCGACAGTTGGAACAAGTTTGTAATGCCATTTCGGATGTGTGTGCAAAATTTCAGGTTAATCAGTGTTGTTTTGGGTGGTTTCGGCATTGTTGGAGGATTTTACAAATTTCAAAGTTCAGGCTTGAATCCAATGTAGATTTGGTGTTTTGATGTTAGTTTTGATTTTATGAGAGTCCAACTAAGTTTGAATGATGTTATGGGATGTGTTGGTAACTTTGGTTGGGGTCCCGAGGGGCTCGGGATTGATTTCGGTTGGTTAACGGGCAATTTTGGACTTAGATAAACTGCTGGTTTTCTGGTTTTTGTGCATCAGGTTTTCCTTCACTGCGATTTCGTAGGGAGAGTCACGATCGCGTAGTTAAAATTGTGAGGGGTAGAAGTCTAATCTCTACAATCGCATAGGTGAGTTCGCGATCGCAGAGGTTGAGCAGGTTGAGCAGTGTGATCGCGTGGGACGTGTTGCGATCGCGTAGGGATAAGGCAGGGGCGTGGGGGCGAGGTCGATTGGTATTCATGATCGCGTGAGGGGATCTGTGATCGCGTGGGGTTGAAGACTAGTGCTACATGATCTCGACAGGGAGTTCGCGATCGCGGTGAAAAAAATCATAGGGCATATTTAAATAAACCCTTCCGCGACTTAAACCTTATTTTACACCATTGTTGTACGGAAAAGAGCTTTAGGGACGAATTTTGAAGAGGGAAATGCTTGTTCTTTATAGAGGTAAGTGTTTGGATTATTAAAACTCGACCATGGGTGATTATATAACATAAAACCAGTGTAAATTCATGGAAAATCAGTAGAAAAATTGGATTTTTAGGCTTGAGATTATGAGACCTTTAAGAGTCGATTTGAGGGGTCAAACGAATTCTGATTTTGGTGTTCTTTATATGTATGGACCCGTGACATGAAAAAGAACAGTTTGGTATAAAAAAATTATGAATTTCAGGACGTGGGTCCGGGGGTTGGGTTTTGACCAATTTTGGATTTTTTGAGTATTTTGATACATTTCGATTGGGATTAGTTCCTTAGCATATTATAATGATACACATATGATTGTTGGTAGATTTGGAGCAGTCGGAGGCTGGATTTAGAGGCAAGGGCACTGTGGAGTAGTGTATTAGCCGGTTTTGAGGTAAGTAACGCTTCCAAACTTGGAACTGAGGGTTCGAAACCCCAAACTGTTTGATATTTGTTGTTTATTAAGGTGACGCACTCGCCAAGTGACGGGTATGCGGGCATTTACCGAATAATTGTAAGCTGGCTCATCCCATGGCACTGTCAACTGGTTACCTCAGATTGATATTGTACTGTGAATATGGTAATTACCTTGAACGAAATAGAAATCATGCTAAGTATAAATGTTAAGGCTTTACGCCGATGTGTTTAGACCGGAATGGTCGATTATTGCTATCTCTATCTGTTATTATTGCTTTCATGTAATCAACCCTGTTATAGTATATGGTTCATGCCTCAGTCTCGTAAGATGCTAGGTTATTCTATATTATCAATGTTTGGGCTGATTTTCATATGTTAGAGCATTGTGAGTGAGACTGGAAGGTACTGACTGAGTGAGGCTTGAAGCCTGGTTTTGAGACAGTTATGAGGTTGGACTGCACATCGCACCGATCTTGAAATCATGCCTTTGTTGGCTTGATATAGCGCTTGGGCTGAAAGGATCCCCTCCAGAGTCTATACTCCCCTAGTGAGTGCACAGATATTCCGGAGATGGATTTCTCCGTGGTTATTATGTTCCGAAGATGGATTTCTCTGTAGTTATTATGTTTCGGAGATGGATTTCTCCGTGGTTATCATGTTCCAGAGATGGATTTCTCCGTGGGGGCTGGATCGGCGTTTTTCCTCAGTACTTGGTGACTGTGTCACTTGTGTTTATGTAATATCCGGGATGGACTTCCCTGGGCCTGAAGGCCGTATCATAGTACTGAGTGGACGGCCTTATGAGAGCTTGATTAATGAGTACACATCATTCATAGTTCTATATGCATTCATGCTAGTATGCATAGTTATAGACATATCTTGATACATCGTGTTTATTTCCTGAATATTACGGTCATGTACAATTTATATATTGTTGTTTGAATTACCGGAGGTCTAGTCCGTCATTACCTCTCAGCCCGTAGTTTGGTTTCGTTACTACTGAGTAGGTGTACTCATGTTACCCCTTGCACTTTATGTGCAGATACAAGTACATCGGAATTTAGCTCGGGTCAGGGAGCACAACAGTTTCATCAGGGTTGACGAGGTAGCAGCTGGCGACCGTGATCTCGTCTTCTCTTTCCTTTCTACCTGTCGTATTTAATTTCAGACTATGTTAGTCATTTCTTTTGACTGTATTACGTATTAGTAGCTCATGACTGTGTGACACTGGATCCGGGATTAGTAGGATTTGGTCTTTTGAATTTCATAAACTGGTTTTCCCAAAAATATTGGATTTATCATTATTTTTATTTATTTCAGAATTTGTTAAAAAAGGTCATTTTATGGGAAATTGTATTTAGTTAGATAAAATGGGTGGCTTGCCTGGTTCCACGACAGGCGCCATCACGACTCCGGAAATGAGTCGTGACAACTTAACTTAGGCTCCTCTGAAATGATAAAACTATGCGACATACAAAACAAGTTGGACTTCATGTAAAGGAAATTAAGGGCTCGATTTAGCCTCCACACTTAGACAACAAATGCACGCAAACAATCTCTCACATTAGGGGTTTGACACTTTCTGAATTGAGGCAAATTAAAGCCATTAAACTTTATAGACATGGTTTCTATGTGACCTTGGGATTCAAACATGCAGGTTGTTTCATATGCAAGGTGCTATTTTTTAGACATGATTTCCAAACATCTACAAAGTTTAGAGGGACCTCGTGTTGTAAGCTGGTTGTTGAAATTACAGATTACAAGTGGTTATACCTATATACATGATCTCTAGGTAATTTACGTAGTAATTAGCAGTGATAACCATAAAAAATACTCAAACTTACTCAATTTGATCTTGTAGGCATGCTCTCTAATATTGGCAGAGATAAGCAATGAAACAACGTTTGAAAGTTCAGTATTAATACGATAAAGTGAGTGGTATCACCCTATAGGCAGGATTTCTAACGATTAGCAATTGAGACTGATTTTTTATACTTAGATCCTATAGGCATGTATTCTAGGTGAGCAGTATACTAACAACATCAAATTATACAATTAAAGTCATATAGGCATGATTTCTAAATGAGGATTATTATAACATAAGCTATTATAGTCATGTGTTCATAGTATCTAATGAATATGCTGAAATTATGCAAATTGAGAGATTAGTCATTTCATTTTCTATAGGCATGATATGTAACAAAACATATAGAAGAAGAATATGTTAATAAAATTAAACACTCAGGTCATGTAGGCATGTTGTCTAACAACATATAAGAGAAGAACATGTTGAACAAATTAAACACCTATAGGAAGGATTTATACTCTTTTCCTGCAAACATTAGAATAGACCCATTTTCCCAATTTTACTAACACCCCAATTGTTATTACAACATTATTACATGCCCAATAAATGAAATAAATTACAAAGTTGCAAAAATAACTATAGTAGGCCTAAGACAGGCCCAAAATATACCCAGCCCAGCCAGGCCCTCAATTTCGTATCCATACAGGTCTCACCACAACCCATAAGTCATAGCCAATCAAACCCAGCCCTTCACAAAAAAATGGCCAAAACCAAGTAATCATAGTTGATCAAAGATCCAGAAAACAAGCAATTTACACAAGCCCATTGACTTATTCAGTATGTGGAAAGGGGCAGAATTGACCAACTAGGACAAAGTGCCAAAGAAACTTAGACTCTAGTGTGTCAGAGTTCCCAAGGATCTCAAAATATACCCCAAGCAGTGCTCACACGAGGGAGGTTGATAGAGGAGATTGGGCAGGGGGTAGGCCTTGGCTTCAGTCGGCCTAGAATAAGACTCATAATAGGGAACAATCAATGAAAACTAGTAATAAAGTAATAGGTTTAGAAAATCATTTGTAAACACTATAAGATAATCACATAATGAACATGGAATCAAGAAGCAGGCTAACACATTGGGTCAGGGTGACATGTTAATTGGAAATAGGAGCATGAAGCTAGTAAAACCAATTAATGTAATCAGTTAAGAACTCTGAAGGATCATGTTATACTAAACTCAGGGATTAAGCAATATAATACAAACATAATCAATTATGATAGAGGGCATCAGTCAGGAAAGACTAGTTCAAAGGATAGCAGGTTGTTATAGGTATAGAACTGGATAGGGCAAGAACATATTGAGTGACAAATATAGTCATAGGAGCATACTACACTTAGAGTGAAGGTCTTAAACAAGTTAAGTCATGTTAACAACATCACTTAATCACTAGAATTTCATAATTAGGCATAGAACATGTATTAAGCCATTTAACCAAGGCAGAACATTCAAGTTATCAATAACACCAAGCTAAACAAGCGTCATTATGTCCAAATTAACTAAGTTAGGTGCAAAGACATTATTAGGCTATAAATTATAGGCAAAATCGCACATAAAGAAGGTCAAGGAAATGCCGCGCCCCCTTTTTTTCTCGCGAAATCGGGTTTCAGAATTTTTAGGACAACTCCTTTTGAGAGGGTAAGGAATTGATAGAGTCGCGACCTAACAGATTAAGGTGTGTTAGGGAACCTAGAGAAATTAACTCATAGAACCAGTTTACACCACCAGAGATTGGGTAAGGGCTCAAAGTAGCTTGAGGGAAAGGTGTTAGGAACCGCTTGAGGTCCACAACGATGGGTACCGACCGATCTTAAATTAAGTGAATTAGTAAAAAAAAAAAAGAAGAAGAAAAATATTTGGCCAGATGCGATATCCCATTTATTCTAAACGGAAGTATAAGGGGTCCTAAGTTCTTTAGCCTATAGGATCATTCCATAAAATACTTTGTGACTCCCTCAAATTGGGGTGTCAGTCATAGTATTAATGCATGGGCTATCATCTTCTTACTAACCAATTACTATCATTAAGTTCATACTTAAATGTTCTAGCAGTTTCTAGCTCGTGGCTTATGCATGCACTACTCGTCCCTTACATATGGTCCTGGAGGTATTAGGATCTCTACTTACGGTGATTCTAGACCGACCTACGTTACTTAAAAATGAGAAATCTAGGCGACAAACAAAATACAAATAGGACTTTCAAGTAAAGAAAATAGATAAGGGGCCACATTGACCTCCACAAGTAGACAACAAAGGCATGCAGTTGAATCAGCAAACATCGTTAGTTTTAGAATCCTATAGGAAGAATATCTATATGAGCAGAAACGGAATATAAAGACAGTTTTATTAAGGCGAGCATTGCGACCTATATGTTTGCCTACTGATGTTATTCAATGTGAATATGGGCATCCCAAGCAGATAATATGTCACAATTATAAACCTAGAACCATTTTAAAGTCCTACAAATATATTGCCTAAGTGATGGACAAAATTGGTCAAATGCACAATTGATTAACAGAATCCTATAGGCATGATTTCTATGAGTTTATTAATTATAGACCTATAAACATGGTATCTAAGTGTAATACCGATTTAACTCATAAGGACATGTTTTTATTCCTTTTAAATCCTAGAGGAATGATTTCTAAGTGTGAAGCTGATTTAAACTCTATAGGCAGGATTTCTAAGTTTAAAACTTATTTCACCCTATAAACATGATATCTATTAACCACATGTGGGCAGACATTAAGCAGATTGCCAGGAAAGATCATTATTTCAAACAAATAGGATCCTATAGACATGGTCACTAATGCGCATTGGGTTAAAAATATGTGTAAGATCCTATGAACGGGATTTCTAATGCAGAATTAACGGAAAGGCCTATAAACTGGATCTTTAGGGAGCCTTCATATGCCAATTCTAAACCTGGGAATCGGGGCTTTAAACATAACACCTATAGGCATAATAGTGATCCATCCGTGGCACATAAAATTAGGTTTCCAATGTGTTAAATTTCCCAAGGGCCTCAGGGACCCCGGGCAATGCTCATACCATAACCACATTAGGAAAATAAATCACAAAAATATTGGAAGACCAGCCCCAAGCGTCAGAGTTCAGAGGAGTCTCAAGGACCCTAGGTAGTGCTCACACTAGGGATAGTGATAACCTAAATGACTAAGAGTAGGAGTTTGAAAAGCAGCGCATAAAGGGTAAAGGGGCAGGTTTTAAAATAGATTAATTTTCAGAAGCAAGCAAATTCAGAATATATAGCTGCAGACAGAACTGCACCAAGAAAAGAAAAGTTCATGTTCAGTACATACTTCAAACAAATTGGCATTTGATTAGACTACATATTAAAGCAATCAAGGCTTAAACACATAGGCAGAAACAGATTGGACCTATAAATTAAACCACAAACATATTTGATTACATGCTTATAGTATCTGGCAAGGTTCAGAACAAGTAATAGACTAAACTAACCTAGGAAAAGGGGTCACCTTATTTGAAGTAACTTTGTTTATCATTATTACTAAATGGGATCATGTAGTCACATAGATAGCAGGATCAAGCTGAGGATTTAAACAGACTAATCGAATAAAGCATATAGAACAAAATAGTAAGAGTTAAGGCATACCATTGAGAAGAAAGAGATAAGAATGCAAAAGCAGTCAAATTTCAGAGAATTTGGCCTTGGTTTTCAGCCGGCCAAATAATAGCCACTTATTGCAAAAATCAGAATAAGAGAACAAAGAGAGAGCTTAACTTTTTATGAGAACGGAGTGTTCAAGAGTTGTAGCATTTTCCTAAAGGTGGTGATGAAGGGGGTTTAAATATCACTTAATGAAGTAAAAAAATAAGGTAATGAACTAGTCATACACAAATAAGGTATGAAAATAACATAACAATCAATTAAGGTCGGCATGAATCAATTAACAAGACAAAATCGAGTAAAGTCAGGCTAGTACCACTTAATTTAAGGAAAACCTTATATGGAATCAATCAGTAGTTAAGTACTAGGTTATATAAGGTAAGAAATAATTCCAAAATCAATTAGAAGTGGAGTTTAATAATTAGAACATAAAATCAGGCCAGTAAGGTTAAATTAAGGGAAGTAGCACAAATTATTAATCAAACATTGGTCCAAATAAGGTAAGAGCGGGTAGAGTCTTATAAGGAAACACCAGCACCAAAGAAACGACTAATTTTAAACCCTATACTAGGTAAGCAATTAATCGCCAGGGTTAAAACAAATAGGCAGAAATAGTAAAAGACCAATTAAATAATTGGAACCATAAGAACATAGGCAGAAATAAAAAGACATAAAATAAGTAAAATCAGTCAAAATAAATAAGGAAACCCAAACAGATACCTAGAGACGAAAATATTTAAAGGTTAAAAACATTTTTGCAAAAAATCTGTTGAAATTTAAAGTACTGATTTTTTTTTTTTAAAAAAAAAAAAGAGAAATACCAAAACGAACATAAAATGATTTCATATCTGAGAAGATCAAAATAGATTCGACCATAAAAAATAGCCATATTCATAAAAATAAATAGAAGTTGAACCAAATCTGGTTTGAACTAGAGATTTGAAACCCTAAGATACGAAAATATTCGTACTCACAGGTATCAGGATGAACATACACGAACTAGCCAAGATATGAGAGACTTTGAACCAGATCGGGTTCGAGTGTGTTGAGATTCACTTGCCATTTGAGGAAAACTAATTAAGTAGTATCAAGATCGGGTAGCCAATAGAGAAACAAAGCCAAATAAGTCACTAAATCAAGGGAAGATCCCATGAATCAAGAGGGTAAGTGTGACGACGGGCTAGGGTTTGAGGGGGTGAGAGAGGTGAGGAGTGGTGAGGAGAGGAGAGTATCATAAGACGGCTGGCTGGGGCAAATGAATAAGGTTTTAGGGGTGTTTGGTATATTAAAGAGGGTTGGAGGATTGATGGTCGTTGATCTTTTGAGATCAATGGCCAGGATTAGATTTTAGGTGGGGCAGGTATAATTTGATGGGTATGGGTAGTTGGGTTAGTGTACTGGGTATTGGGTTATTGGGCCGGATAGGGTATTAGACTGGGGTAGGTCCGAAAATATCAATTAATAAGGGTTATGTTTTCAATACCCATTTAAATTAATAAAATAACTTAAAACTAGTTAATAAAATGATGATATAGAAATGATATTTGTATATGGAAATGATTTAAAATAATTACTTAATATTATAAAAATATACAAAGTCATTTTTCGTGTAAATAATGTAATTATGCATATATGTGCTATTATTGCAAAGTTATTGCAATTATAGCCTAAGGATACAAATATAATTATGCATAAAATGATCAAAGCTCAATATAAATATAAATGATAAAAGTTAAGTAATAAATCATAATAAAATTATTTGTGATGTAATTAGTAATTATTTAGATGATAAAATTCTAGAATTAGGCCGTGTAGTTCTGGATCCATCGGCGAAATAAACAGACGGAGTTGTTACAAGGAATAACACAAGGTTTCAAATAGGATGAAATGATTATGGTGAACAGTCAAGTTTGAAATAATTTGAAAGAACTGGAGCGGGATTGGTCCTGTTGGGATAACAGTTACTTACCAGGTCACCTGCAAATCCACAAAATATATATCGCGACCATATATATAAATTTGCACAAATTTAGACACGATGCAAATTCCCTTCAGACCATGAAAACTGTCTTTGGAGGGTGAGGATGACATCCTTAGACCATGACGTCCCAGGCCATGAGTTTTGCGGTAAGGGATTGGTAGGCCATGAAATGATGTTCTCGGGCCATGAAAATGTTGCCGCTGAACCATGACTCCTTTGATAATGATGTGTAAATTTTAGAGATCCTCAGGACATGACATGATGTCCTCCGGCTATAAGGATGGTTCCTTCTGACTATGACGCCTTCGGACAAGTTGTCTATGAGGTGTAGAGGTATGATGCTAGAGGCAACAAGACAGAGCTTAGTCTTGTGTGAACTTGAGGGCAGGTCTTAGCCCGATGCAAGAGATGAAGTGCTTAGTCTCGTGTGAGATTTGAGACAGTGCTTAGTCCCATGAAAAGTGAAGGCAGCGCTTAGCGTTATGCAAATAGAGAGGCAGGGCTTAGCCTCATGCAAGGATTGAGACAGGACTTAGTCTTAGGCAAAGAGAAGGAAGTTCTTAGACTTATGCAAATAGAGAGGCATGGCATAGCCTCATGCAAGGATTGAGACAAGGCTTAGTCTCATGTGAAGAGAAGGCAATGCTTAGCCCTATGCAAATAGATAGGCAGGGCTTAGCCTTATGCAAGGATTGAGATAGTGCTTAGTCTCGTGTAAAGAGAAGGTACTTCCTAGCCTTATGCAAATAGAGAGACAGGGATTAGTTTCATGCGAAGAGAATGTAGTGTTTAACCTTATGCAAATAGAGAGGTAGGGCTTAGCCTTATGCAAGGATTCAGACAGGGTTTTGTCTCATGCAAAGAGAAGGCAGCGCTTAGCCTTATGCAAGTGGAGAGGCATGTCCTAGCCTCATGCAAGGTTCAGGACAGTGCTTAGTCCCATGCAAAGAGAAGAGTAAGAGTGAAGTATTCCTAGCTGACAATTTGTTTCATGCATAGCGACTCCTTATCCATTCTGGACATTCTATTCTAATAGAGCTTTCCATGACACATTTCGTTCTTCTTCTTGCCGTGTATGAGGGCTAATTGCTCGTAGCGACTCCTTATCCATTCTGCATCACTAAGTTCGGCTTCTTGGGGGACACATCAGATTGGTAGGTAGCTTATGGGCTACTATTGATGTGCTTAATCCGGTCATATCATCGTATGACCATGCAAACATATCCTCATATTCTTTCAGGAATTGAGTGTATTATTCTTTCTCTGACGGTGACAAATGGATGCTTATTCGGGTTTCCTTTATGGTTTCAGAATCTCCCAAATTGCCTATCTCGGTCTCGTCCATGTTGGACTTGGGCTTGTTCTCAAAGTTCTCCACTTCTCTGACAATTTCCTCATGTATTACATCCTCATATTCTATTTCTTCCGAGTCACTATTCATTTGTTGTGTTGTCTCATTAAATGTCATAGTCGTTGGTTCATCAAGATAAGAAATAATAATGTTGTAGGGATAAAGATATGAAAGGAAAATAGGAATAATAAAACATCAAGCCATTTAAAGTGTCAAACAAAATGATTTCAATAACTCAAATAATGTTTTTCGAAACAGAACATTGAAAATATTATTTAAAAGAACATGCAAAAGAGTAAATCATTCACAAAAATAAACAATGCTATCACCCTTGCTATCCCGGGACTTGTCAGGCCCTTGATGGTTTGACAGTCCAGTTCCTGAGGAATGCTCTCCTATCCACTGTCTGGATAGCAGGTCCTTCCTCCTCCTCCTCCTCAACTATTACGCAGCAATCCATACCATCGTCTTCCAGGAACAAATTCCTCAATGCTACCAAAGATTCTTCTTCCTCTGATCCACATACTGTATCGGCGAGATGGAAGGTTTGATTCAGGTGCCGCACTTGTTACTCAAGAGGATAGTATGGACCACACCATGGTGAGGACCAATTTTGATGTTTTTACTAGGTGTACTAATATCTGAGCCCGAAGGCTATGCCATGGTGCTTCAGCTGTACTGGTTTGGAGATACCTTGAACCTTTTTACCAAGAACCTTGCTAGTTTCATACCATGTCCATGCTAGTATGCTCTCTATTTTTCTACTACGCCATTTATGTTTCTCAATTGTGTTAACACGTTTGATGCGATGGTAGGTTTATCCACCTAACCTCCTTCTATTTTCTAACACCAGAACAGTCTGACTGGTGTAAATGGGGTTGCTCCCATCTCCATGGATGATCACTTCTTGATGGTTCCACTCAAAATTTACCACTTGGTGCAAAGTGGATGCGACAGCTCTAGCAACATGTATCCAAGGCCGTCCCAGCAACAGATTTAGGAGACAGATATATCTAGCACCTGGGATTCAACATTGAACCAGGTAGAACCCATTTGCAAGAATATGTTAGTCTATCCAATTGTATCTCTTAGTGACCCATCGAATACGTTCATGTTCATAGATCCTGCCCGTATTTCATGTAGGCCCTTGACCAACCTTTTCAGAGTTGTCAGCAAACAGATATTGAGGCTGGACCCTTCATCTATCAGAACCCTGGTAATGAACTTATCTTCACATTGCACTATGATGTGTAGTGCATTGTTGTGGATTAACCCTTCAGGTGGCAATTCATCTTCATGGAAGTTGATCTTATGGCTTTCTAACACTTTTCCCACCATGTTGGACATTTGTCCACTAGTAATGTTGTTGGGCACATATGATTCATTCTGTACCTTCATCAGAGCGTTCCTATGTCCTTCGAAATATTGCAGCAATGACGAGATTGATATCTGGGCGGGAGTCTTATTCAGATGATCAATAACAGAATACTCCATTGCTTGTACTTTCCTCCAAAGGTCATCCGGACCAGTTTCAACGACGGGTTATTTGTTAGAAGCTTTCTTACTAGTCTCTCCCAAATGCTCAGGTGTGTAAATTCTTCCTGTTCTGGTCATTCCTTGTGCAGCGCCAGACTCTTCCATATTTGCTTTCCTTTTTATCCTAGCTTCGGAAACATAATCCCAAGGTACAGTGTTGCAACTAAAATGTGGTGTGGATGCCACCGTCACAGTGAAAGGTGTGGATACTTCTACCTCAAATGGAGCAGGTGTGATGCAGGCAGTGTCATTTCTACTTCAAAGGGAACCAATGCGGCTACCTCAACTTTGATTGGCAGTTGTACTTGTACCAAAATGGGATTGAGCATGAATCCCGTCTTCTTAAGATCATCACCTTCCCGAATGAGTCCAATTGATCCCTCCGGATCCCATTCTTGATCGGCTTCTATTACATTGACTCCTCCACCCATATGATCTGGGACGGGTTTGTTGCGGACGTTGGGTGTGGTTTCTTTTGCCTGTATGACCTTGGTATCGATTAGTGTTTGGAACTTATCTTTCAGGGTGCAGCATTCATCAATAGCATGCCCATTCATACCACAATGGTGCGCATACGTCTTCTTTGGGTTGACCCATTGTGACGGGTTTTCCATAGCCACGGCGGGAATAGGGGTAACATATCCAGTAGCTTTTAGTCTTTCATACAATTGGTCCATGGGTTCAGCAATAGGGGTGTATTGTCTGGGTGGTTTACGATCAAAATTTGGCCTGGGTTTTGGGTAATTTGGATGAGTTGGAGGTCAATGATAATATGCTGGTTGGGTATTATAGGTGTGGTAGGCAGTAGTGGGTTGGTGATATCTAGGAGGTGAAGGTTGGTATGTGGGCTGAGGTTTTGTACAAAAATGGAGATTTCGGACATTGGGCAACCATTATTGTTCCCACTTCTTTCCTCTTTGATATGCCACCTGATTGTAGTGTTTTATTCGTGGTCTGCAGTGCCTCAAAAGTTGTAACCATTCAACTTTTGGTACCTTCCTCGATCCTTTCTCTGAGCTTGATGATATCGGAGAACTTGTGATTCTCGATTACCATTAACCTTTCATTATATTTCTGATCCTGAGTGCTGACAAAAAACTTGTTCATCTGCTCTTCATCTAATGTTGGCCTGACCTTTGCTGCTTTCGACCTCCACCGAGTAGCATATATACGTAAAGTCTCAATGGGATTCTTCTTGAGATTCTGGATATAGAAGACATCCAGTGCATTCTCCGTGTTGAATCTTAACCTATCCATGAAGTCCGATGCCATGCTTACCCAATCAGCCCATTTCTTGGGATTTTGACTTATGTACCAAGATAGAGCGTCTCCAATAAGGCTTCTCATGAAAATCTTCATGCGAATATTTTCGTCCTTTCCAACCCATATGAGCTTATCACAATAGGTTCTCAAGTGAACCTTTGGGTCGCCCGTCCTTCAAACATTTCAAACTTAGGAGGTTTGTAACCCTCCGACAGTTCCACATCTGGTTGAATGCACATGTTCTCATAATTGAGACCTTCAATTCTTTTACCTCCTTCAACACCCTGGACTCGGCTTGTGAGCTTCTTGAGCTCTTTTGCCATGTTTTTAATGAGCATGTCCTTCTCGGTGGATTCTGGTGTATATGAGATTGGTTGAGTAGAGTGGGTTAAGGCTTCCACCTATATGGGGTTGTTTTGGTGAATGCTAGGAGTTTGGATATAGTGGTGATCATTGGTTGAATTTTGGGGATCGGGGATAGGCTGTGGGGTATTCTAAGGAGTGTGATAAGTGGTTTGTGGATATTTAGTTGGGAGATGATGATGTTGAGGAGGTGTAGTTATGGGTAAAGGATTTTGAGGAGGGATTGTATATTGGTGGGGTGCAGGAGGATTCTACGGGCGTTGGTTAGGTGTATTCTGAGGAGGTGCTGGGTTTTGGATATTTGGATGGTTGATATCTGAGACGTTTAGTGTTAGGGAGATGTTTGCCAAGTTACGGACCTTTTCAAGCTCACCTTGTAGTTCAAGTATTTTCTCTTCAAGCCACAAGACCAAGTCATTTTGTGCCGTAGTACTCCAACCATCAGAGGTTTCCGCATTCTCAGCATGTGCGGTGTTGTCGCCACTCATATTATCCATCTTATATTTCCATTTGCCTTTTGATGCACTTGAAGGAGGAGGAGGTGGAGGGCCTCTGGATCTAGTGTGATATGTTTATGATGCCAGTATGTGTGAACCAACCTTAGGGGATGGTAATAATTAAAAAGAAAGAAAAAAAAACAAAAGGCAATCAAGTTAGTGAGAGTTCTGAAAAATGTTTGCAGTATTTAAACACATATTGCAGGAATGTAAATTCGCGTCCTAATTCGTAGTGCCCAAGGTAGGACCAGCGACAAGTAGATTTGGAGAATTTTAATGCCAATAATTGACTTATTTCATTAACACAATAAATAAGACAAATCAAAAACGACAATAAGGTAAGTCACTAATGGAACTTGGCCTTATTACATTTGAAAAGAAAAACAAATAAGCCTAATCTACTTGATCCCAGAAGGACCATCTACATGCCTTCTTCTCTCGGCTCCATCGATTAGGTTCCCCAGGTCGCGCATGTCCAGCATCAGGTATGCCCTGGTGAGATGTCCTCATTCAATACCTTCAACACTCTAGCAGTCTATGACTCTTTTCCTCATTTTCCCTTCTAGCTTCATCAAACCTTGCTCCAAATATTCTAGCCTTTCATTTGATCTGATAGCCATTTCCCTCCACACATTCATTAATTCCACATCAGTTTTGTGTTGTTCTAGATGCTCGGCCTCGGACTCATGAACCCTTTTGCGTAGTTTGTTATACTTAACCTGTGCTTTGGCAACCTTATCTATGACTCTGTTCCCTCGATCGACCCCTAGCTCGACTATTCCTGCTATGCAGTCCTCCAACCATGATGGGTAAAAGTAAACATGCCCTCCGTGATATCGATTATGCTCGATGGTGTCCCTTTCCACAATAATCTTCAAGTTCCACATATGTTGAACTTCACATTTATATGGGATGTCATCATCTTTGAAATACGCCCTGTAGTGACTTATTTTGGTGACTCGTGGTATAATCTGTTTTCTACCAGCTTGTCTCTTGACTCTGATAGGAACATAGGGGTATATACCCCTTAACCCAATCAACACCCAGTGTGGAGCGTCTCTAGATCAGATGATGAACTCATTGGTGGGGAACAACTCGAACATCCAATGTACCTGGTCCCCAGTCAAGTTGTCGAAAAATTACACCCATTATGTAGCCTTCTCCGGTTGAACAAACTTATATGGGATAAAGGTCATTCTCTTAGGGTGATAGAAGGTTGTGTGATCATTCCACGGTCTTCACGGAAACTCTTGGCGGTAGTGACATCTCTGGAAATGTTCTAGAAACCAAATTTGTAGTAGTCGATTACAACCCTCGAAGTGTTTGAACCCCTTCGGGCAGCGATCCAAGGCCCGGTATATGTCTACTATAATCATAGGGACTATAGTATATGCTTGTTCCTCGATTCCCCCCGTTAAAGCTTTGGTTACCATGGCCATTCTAGTGTGAATTCTGTCCTTTTTGGTTGGAAACACTGTCATACCCAAGAAGCATATGATAAACACGAAAACCCTACGATGAATCAAACCCAAGGAAGTGATGGAGAACTTGTCATGGAAGATACGGTAGGATTTGATGTGACCGTATCATTCATAAAGGAAGTCAAAGAGTACATAGGACTTCTTCGGACACACCAAGTCATCATTCTTTTTGAACCCCATCATTTTCAGAAACCCTCTGGGAGTGCGATTTTCCGGCATCAATAAACCGGGACTGTGCCAAGGTAGTCAAGTGAATCCCCCTATTTCCTCCAAAAGAGGGGTCATTTATATGTTGCCAAAATAGAATACAACCCTTTCTCCGTCCAAGAACATAGTAGCAGCTTCAATCAACATGTTGTTTGGTTGGATATCTAATAAGGAAGGTAGGT
>MDKI01091472.1:0-11621 GCA_005239505.1 Nicotiana paniculata
CCCCCCCAAAAAAAACCAAAACGTGGCAGCCCGTGAAGTGGTCAAAAAGCCACTAGGTGACTCATATATTACATGGAAAAAGTGTCACCTTATTAGGTACTAGTCATGACTCATGACTGTTAAATTCTTGGATTCATCACCAACCTTGTTTGTTTATAATGATCTCTAACTTTTATATGACCATCAATACATGTATTCAAAAGCTTTTCAAAACTTAGGATTCTCTATAATTACAAAGTTTCCTAACATCTTCTACGAGAGTTCCTACAGAATCCTCAACCAAATTTATACGTGATTTCTTACACTACAAATTCCTACGAGATTGCTTCAACCAATGAGTTTTTTTTAGCACATTAGTCACGTGAGATTTTATGGTTTTAAGGGAGTACGGTGCAACATTTTTCAAAAATATCGTACGTATTTTTCCCTATTCCAGGTATATTACGGCTATCCCTTCTTTCTTTTGGCATGGTCCAAATTATACTAAAGAAACGAGTAAATACACAGTTTCTATAAATTAATCTATTCATAGCAATAGTAGGGGTGTCTATATTCTTGATTCCCCATGAGAATTATTATTATCTTCTGTTCATGGGTCTCGAAAATATGTATGATGGTAAAGTTTATTTCATGATATTAATCAGAGGCATAATGGCCTTATGACGTACCGAGAGATTTTATTGAGGTATTTCATATGCATTTCATGCATTTACATATGCATATTGACCCATGATCAGATGGCATTATATACGCGTATATCTGTAAATATATGTATATGGGATACGGGAAAAGGTTACGGCGTTATATACGGACGACCACCTGATCAGCTAGTATATGATGATGATGTTGCCCACAATGGATGAAATATGGTTCAAACGGTATTATATACACGTGTATATGTATGTATACATATGTACTTGGGATATGGGAAAAGTTATGGCGTTATATACGCACCACCACCTGATCAGCTGGTATACGTGATGATTTTGCCCAGAGTGGCCAATATGATATGATGGGATGCCCTTAGAGGCTGATGATGTTATGGAACATGTACCTATTCATGACATGTCATTCATACGCATATGCATGACGCTAAAAGTAATTTATAATTTACAAAGTTATTCACACTTACATGTTGACTCATGCACTCTATATGTCATCCATGTCTCTTATGTATTTATTTGTGTGCCTTACATACTTGGTACATTATTCGTACTGACGTTCCTTTTTGCTTGGGGACGCTGCATTTCATGCCTGCAGGTCCCGATAGACAGGTCGAGAGCCCTCCAAGTAGACTATCAGCTCAGTGGAAGATGTTGGTGCACTCCATTTGCTTTGGAGTTGCTTGTTTGGTTAGTATGATTTAGACGTGTATTGTTTGGTATGGCGGGACTCTGTCCCTACCTTTACGACATTTATGTACTCATAGAGGCTTTTAGACATATGTCGTATACGTGGAAGATTGTCCGGCCTAGTCGGACTATGTTTTGAGTTTATAAATAATTATATTGGCCTATTAGGCTCGTATGTCACGTGTATATGATGATGTAATAGGAATGATACGTTACATTGGTACTCGATCGAGTAAGGTACCGGGTGCCCATCGCGGCCCATCGGTTTGGGTTGTGACAATTGGTTATGTATTATTAATGGTATTATGATTAGATCGAGTTCCAAATTTACTATACTCTACTTTTGGACTTGATTGGCGATATCATGCCTTATCACATGTTCTAATTAGTTTTTCACTTGCGTATTGGATTCTTCATAAGTGTCAATGTCGATCCCTTGTTACTACTTCTTTGAGGCTAGACTTGATATTTAATGAGTACTGTGGCTTTTTACTCGTACTACACTTCTGCACATTTTATGCAGATATTGAGGCAGGTACTAGTGGGACCCATCTAGATATTTAGAAGATTGTTTGGAGTCTTTGTGGTGAGTTGCTTTACTTGATCTAATCTGCACTACATGGAGTCCTCTTTTCCTATTTATCTATCTCTGTCTAAGTATTTTCTTTTTCTGATAGATGTTGTTGTTTAGTTGAGATTACTTAATCTTCATAGATGCTCGTGACAATGTGACATAAGGTTTTAGGAGAGTTTTTGAGACAGTTGTAGTCGTATTTAGATCATGTCTTTGATTTATGTATTCACGATGTTGATTTGAGACATATTTTTCTTTCATATTTATATCATAAAAATGTTAATGACTTAATAATTGGATCATATTATTATTCATTTATATCATAACATGTTAATGATTTTTACCCCGCTAGACCTCAACAATCAGCACTATGCCATCTGCGAATAACATACACAATGTCACCTCTCCTTGGATGTATCGCGTTAGCAAATCCATTTTTTTTTCTCTAGCGATCTTTGTGCTAATGCGACACATCCAAGGGGAGGAGCCATGGTGTATGTTATTTGCAAATGACACAATTTTTATTGACGACATGCGTTGCAGGGTAAATGTTAGGCTGGAGGTGTAGAGACAAACTCTAGAGTCTAAATATTTCAAGTTGAGTAGAACAAAAATGGTATAGTTGGAGTGAAAGTTCAATGTTAGGACACGTGTAGAAGAAGTGGACGTGAATCTTGATAAACAAGTCATCCTCAAGAAGGATAGTTTCAAATACCTTGGGTCTGTACATACAAGGTAACAGAGAGATTGATGAGAACGTTATACATTGTATTGGATTAGGTTGGATGAAATGGAGGCTCGCATCTAGTATTTTGTGCGATTGGAAGGTGATACCAAGACTTAAGGGAAAGTTCTATAGAATGGTAGTTAGACCGACTATGTTCTATGGAGCCGATTGTTGGCCAGTCAAGAAGTCTTATGTTCAGAAGATAGGAGAAGAATAAACGAGGATTAAGATGCATATGTAGGCATACCAGGATAGAAAAGACCAGGTTCGAAGTTATTAGGTACAAGGTAGGTGTGGCTCCTGTGGAAGACAAGTTGCAAGAATCGAGGCTGAGATGGTTCTAGCATGTGAAGAGGAGAGACATTAATTCCCCGGTTAGAAGGTTTGAGTGATTGATCGTGTGGGGTCAGAGAAGGGGTAAAGGGAGGCCTAAGAATTACTGGGAAAAGTGATTAGGCAGACATGGCACTACTTCAGCTTATCGAACACATGACCCACGATAGGAAGGTGTCGAGGTCGAGAATTAAAGTTATGGGTTGATAGGTAGTCGAGAGCTTCTCCTTGGCTTACCAGTAGTACTACTAGTAGTAGTAGTAGTTGTTGCACTAGTCTTGCATTTTCCTATTCCTACTTCCTTGTTATTTCGCAACTATCCACTCTTAATAGTAGTATTGTCACTATTCTTCTATTCTCATATTCCTAGATCTTGGTTATTACATGTTTTTCCATACCACGGTATAAGGAACAGAGCAAGACACTCCAAGAAAGAAAACTAAATCATAGATATGAAAGTTTCCTTACAAAAAGGGCGTGCTTCGTGCCAAGCTACAGTAATAGTTAATTTTCTTATAATCGCAAAAGTTTTCCTACAAAGGGGCTGGTTTTAACAAACCATAAGGGAACGCTTGCCAAGCTACACAACTAAGAAAACTTTTGTATGATACCTTTTCACTATTATTGAGCCAAGGGTCTATTGGAAATATCCTCTCCACCTTCATAAGGTAAAGGTAAGGTCGGTTACACATTACACTCCCTAGACCCCACTTGTGGGATTCTACTAGGTTTATTGTTGTTGTTGTTATATTACTATTGTTTAGTGTTCTCTTGTCTAAAATGTAGGTTAGACTCTATCATAACCATTGGTGGTACTTTGGGTCGTGAAAGAGTTGGTATCAGAGTTCTAGGTTCTAAGGGTTTCACAAGTCATGAGCAGGTCTAATAGAGTCTTGTGGATCAATACACAAATGTCAGTATCTATCTGTGAGAGGCTATTGGGATTTAGAAACTTTATTTTTCTTGATTTCTTAACGTGCGACATTTATTATAGCTAGGAACCTATATCTCTAATTCCTTCGTATGTGATGTTGAGTACCCAATACCAGTTGGGAACAGACGACTTATGGTGAAGTTGTAGATATGGTGTGGGATGCTTTCCCTATGTTATAAGTGCAGACGACTATCATCTCTTTATGGAGAGGTTTTTATCTATTGCATCCCATTGACCAAGTTAACTCAAAAAGGTGTTCCCTTTACGTGGTCAGATTTATGTGAGTAGAGCTTTCAGAAGCTCAAAACTACTTTGACTACAACCCTGTGTTGGTGTGCCTGCAGTTTCAGGGCCATACACAATGTATAGTGTATCTTCACGTGTTGGTCTCGGTGTGGTGTTTTCACGACCCCAAATCCTAACAGGCCGTGATGGTGCCTATCGTGGAACTAGGCTATCCAACCATCTCATTACTAAGCATTTGTTCAATTATAAAAGTTCACAATTTAATAATAAGAAGCAACCATAGCATAGAATAATGTAATTATGTCTTAGCGTCCCAATAATAGTCTAACAACTCTAAAAAAAACCTCCCAAGACTGGAGTCAATAGCCATGAGCATCTAACTCTACTAATACTATAATATACGTCTCCAAATCAATTGCTAAAACTAAATAAGGAATGGAAATGGAGAAGATGTGGATGTTGGGCAGCTACCTCGAAATCCCGTGAACTGATGCTACGAGCAAGGACAGCTACTGCTCCGGATCGTCACCTGAATCTGTGCACAAAGGCACATGAAGTCTTTGTGAGTATGCCAACTCAGTAGTAATGAAAATAAATTACAGTCTGAGAACTATAGAACACACAGCATAGATACACAATTTCACAAAAGCCAATAAAACACCAAGTCACCAGGTAGTATTTATCAAATACATAAGTTTGAAATCAGTTTCCAGAATCCTTTGAAACAAGTGTAATATTAGTATATCTCAGTAAAACTCTCAGTAAAAATCAGTTTGAAAACGAAGTAATCATAGTTCGAAAACATAGCAAAATCATAATAAATCTGCCCCTCAGGCATTCTCTCAGTCACTCAGTATCAATCATCACTCAGTATCAGCCCCGCGGCAATAATCATCACTCAATAGGTACTTGCGCTCACTGGGGGTGTGTACAGACTCCGGAGTGGCTCCTACATCCCAAGCGCTATAACAACATAAGGCCTAAAAACCTCCTCATAATATAGGCCTGAAAGCCTCCGTCATATAAGGCCTGAAAGCCTCCTCACAGTATAGGCCTGAAAGCCTCCTCACAATATAGGTCTGAAAGCCTCACTCAGTCAGACACTCTCAATTTTCCCTTAGGCCATAAAGATACGAGGTTCTCGACCCAAAATAGTGTTTCATTTTTCAATAAATAGTATCAAATACCCTGAGTGTCACAACAATTTATTAGGGAAATATTGAGAGAAAAATCATGACATATCGGTGAGGAAAATAAAGTAAACACAACCCCCAAGGGGAAAACAGATCGGCATTAGGCCCCAAATATGGCTTACCGCCCAAATCATATCATAATAAAATAATACCAATTAAGCAGAGGCTTAAAATTCGGTTTAGCAACTCAATAGTCGCCTAAATAGGAAGATATTTCCAAAGTTTCAACCTTTGCATTTCAAAACCCGTGAAAGGGTGCATAGTCCGGGGTTTCATACCCTCAGGACAGGATTTAAAGACATTACTTACCTCAAAACTAGCCTGGAAAATATTCCGCAACACACTTGCCTCTCGTATCAACTTCTGAAGGCTCCAAATCTACCAAGTTCAGATTCTTATCATCAATTTATGCTTAAGGAATAAATTCCAATCGAAAAATATCAATTTAGCTCAGAAACCCGAATTTGATCAAAATCTGACCACCGGGCCCGCAACCCGAAACTCAGAAAGTCTTATACAAAACTGTTCTTCATCATCTCACGAGTCTCTACATATAAAGAACACTAAAATTGGAGTTCGTTTGACCACTCAAACTAATCCCTAAAGGTCTCATAATCTCAAGCCCTAAACCCACCTTTTTCGAACTGATTCTCATGAATTACTACTGATATTATGTTCTATAATCACCCATAATTGAGTTTTAATGATCAAAATACTTACCTCTATGAAGAACACTGATTTTCCCCTTCAAAAATCGCCTCAAAAGCTCTCTTCCATACAACAATGGTGTAAAAATATGTTAGGGTCGCGGAAGGTCTAATTTATATTTTTGCCCAGAGTTTCCGCACCTGCAACCCTCTTACTTCCACTTGCGAGACCGCACCTGCGGTCCCCTAACTGCACCTTCGACCCACTGCCCGTTCCTGCGGTCCCGCACCAACAACTGTATTGCTGCAATTTGCAAGCCCAAACCTCCGTTAAGCACCCGATTCAATCCCGAGCCCCTCGAGACCCCAACCAAACATACTAACACGTCACATAACATCATTCAAGCTTAGTTGCACTCTTAAAACACCAAAACTAACATCAAAACACCAAAATTACATCGGATTCAAGCCTAAGAACTTTGAAAATTCTAAAATCCACCAACAATGTCGAAACTTTCCAAAACAACTCCTATTGACCTGAAGTTTTGCAGACATATCCAAAATTATATTATGAACATGTTCCAATTGTCGGAATTCCATTACGACCCCGATAGCCTATTTTCCATTGCCGACCAGAAATCATCAAAACTAACTTTCGCCAATTCAAGCCTAATTCTACACCGAACATCACAAAATTCTTCCGAACACACCCTAAGTCTCAAATCACCTAACGAAGCTATCCGAGCCATAAAATCCGCATTCTGAGGTCGTTTACTAATAAGTCAACGCTCAGTTGACTTTTGCAACTATAAGACTATTTTTAAAGACTAAATGATAAATTCTTGCTACAACCATTCCGATTCCGAGCCTACCAACTCTAACATATCATAAACAGTATAACTAATCTATGACAAGGCAAAAAAAGGAATAATAATGAAATTTACGAAACGACCGGCCGGGTCGTTACATTCTCCCCCACTTAAACACATGTTCTTCCTCGAACGTGCCTAGAGTTGTTCCAAACACCACCAAAATTGCTATGTAAACTACCATGCGCATATTCGGAGGTGATCCCACATCAATCTACCCCATATAGGTCTAATAGCACAACACAGTTGAAATTTCGAAATCTAATCCCGACCCATAAACCTTAGAACTAAATTTCCATTTCTGAGTCCATTCGCAAGATCAAATTTCCACGACTATAAGCTGAAATAGTCTGAACACGTTGTATCAAGACATATCCGCAACACAAGATGATATCACATAATATACCGCATGACTCATCACTCATAGCGATGACTCCTAGTCCCAATCGATGCTCATAACAAACCAATACCGGTAAGTAACCTCTTATCAAACAAAACCTCGCTTAAACACCTTCATATGGTGCCGATGATGAAAGAATCACGTAGAAACCAACAACCATTCATCTGATCAGCATCAATACCATCCAGAGCCATAACTGGTGCAACTCGTGCACTCAATAACAACATCCCAACAACTCGTGCACTCAATATCCGGCCATTACTCTTTCCATTACCACATCATGCTAAAAGTCTGATACACATCGTGAAACCATATCACACAAATCCGACACCAAGGATCATACCTCTACCTAACTAAGTTGTAAAGCGTGATCCTATCCAACTGCTGGAACACATGACATACTCTAAGCCACCTTTCTCAAAATCAATAACCATGCAAAATTCGACATTAATTAGTCAACGTGTATTGCCATAACCACGGGGAAATCGGACGATACCATGCCACCCGAACTAGAAGAAACATAACCTACACGTCTCAGTCCTGCAACACCAATTACTTACCTTACTCAAATATCTCTATAAAGCACCGATAGAACTACATCCTATGCACATATATAACGAACGATCACAACTCCTCGAAACACTGAAAGGTAACTCATAGATCACTCCAAAACACGAATAAGCTCAGTGACAATCAAATGGTACATCCCTCAACAATAGCAATTTGGGGTCAAAAATTCCGACTTGGTGTAGAACACACACCCATACTGGCCTACCAATAATTATATTCTAAATCAACTCTGGTCATCCACAACAGGTAGATAACTCTCCAAAGGTTCATAATGACTTAATCATGACCTATACTAACACCTGACTAGCTTTGCTTGCATCCTCGTAGTTCACAACTACAAAAATAATATGTTCATGAAAACTCCCAGTCTCAAAATCCATGAGGCGCACCAATTACCATATTTGATCCCAATTCCACCACTCAAATATATGACACGCCCCTAATACTTTATCATTTCACGGGGGATACCCCCATAATTCCTCTGTGTCACCAAGAAAACTAGAATATCAGCAGTCGATCCAACAAGAGAGCGTCGTAACACCACTGAAGCACCCTTATTCAAACACATTGTCCTTAATGAATGTATACTCTCATCTAGCCACCCAATAGTGTTATCCTTTACCTAATCATCTGAAACTGCCAGTTCTGACCTTCCTTCCAGAACTGAACCGTGACCTCACATATGCCACTCTCCATTATACACAAAATACCGCATACGCCATGCAATCCTATGATAAATATGAGAACTTCATGCTCCTTTCCTAGCCACAAACAACTACTTACCCAACTAGCCAAGAACTTTCCATTTGATCCCATCTAGAAGCAAAATCACTATATATCACATGGCCCTCACGCCCGTAGAAATATACATCTCTAACCGTGGTAGAAACCATCAAGAACTCCTGAATCACATTTATACAACACCAAACCGCCAAGACTGAATCCTTCCAACTCAACCAAGCTACGCATGCCACCAAATTCCAAGAGAATTGCTAAGAAACACCTGTAACAACTCATTACCTTATAAACACCCAAAGAACTAACCATATCCCTTATCATGTCGATCCAACGTACTACCAAGTTGTCCTATTTATCCAAGTTCCTTCTGACTTACCTTCGAATTGATACTTCTTCTTGCCATAATACCGAAATTATCAATCCCGACTCACCGTACGAAACCCGAGCATAAAAAAATATACCTTCTAAGGCTCATAAGCCACTAAATACTCTCTCAAACATCCCCAGAGCACCACATCAAAAATACTTACCCTGAATAGACTTCATGCGAATTTAAAGTCATTACTTTCGCTTTCCTGATACTGATGAATAGAATCCATGATAATGCAAATACACCACAAGCCTTGACACCTTCCCCGTAAATCTCAATTCTAGCCCTTCTCACACCTTGAAGATCCTCAATCGCTACATATAAACTTGAATCCGTCTGAACCATTCTCGAACGTAATTCACTCTACGCAATTTCAATTACACTAACGAAGTAAACATAACGACTTGACCCCGCTTGCAATCCACATACTAGGAAATTAATCCACACATTTGGAGCAACAATCAAACTCATACACTGCACACACTAACCTTTCAAGTAAAACTCAATCATTCAATAAATTCCATTATCCGTAAGGTACATTACAACCTGTGTCGAAGAATTTCCCGTTACTCGAGCCATTCCCAGACTCCACCTCTACAGGGTAGTAACTGATTCACCAACATACCTCGAACCGAAACCAATACAACACATAATCATGTAATCAACTTATCAATAGCGAACTCCCCCACTTGGCTCAAAGCGAAAGATCAAGACAAACAATAACTCACGATGCCCACACATTATCACTGCCACCATACTGTGGTGGGATTCAACTAAATCCTTCATACGCTTATATGACCCAGACCATCTAACCCTCAACTCGTATGGAAATCTCGCATTCACCATTGTAATGGTCATGCCAACTCCCATAAGCGATCTAAACTCAAATTACAACATACATCATTTACTGAGAGAGAGAGAACTTACTACGGATCAACATAAGGGTCACACACCTCAGGACAACCCGCAGGAGATACCCCTATTTGCTTAACCTCATAATGATATCTCCCTATACACTTCAAAAAATCATAGCTATCACGCAATCATTATACCTTCCTACATTAGAACACAACCACTTCCTGCCCCCAAGATATCTCATTAAGCGGTATAAGAACCTGAAGCTGATGGCAACACTAACACTGGAGCTGTGGCCAAGGAATTCTTGAGCTTCTGGAATCTCTACTCACACTCGTCTGACCACATAGATATCTTTACTGGACACCACATGTCCCAAGAATGCTAATAAACTGAGCCAACAATTCACACTTGGAGAACTTCGCACAAAGCTTCTCCTCCCTATATCCTTGTAATACCATCATCAAATGTCGAGTATGCTATCCTTGGCTACGAGAATACGGTAGGATACCATCAATAAATACAATAAAAATTATTTATAACACGGCTAAATATACCGGCAATCAAATACATAGACGTTGTTGGGGCATTGGTCAGCTCAAAATACATCACGGGAACTCAGAACATAACAGGAAAACCCACTTCACTTCACAACTAAACTACACGAGAGGTCCTTCAATACTCATAACTCGAAGCCATATTCTAACTCAATACATAAGCCAAATAATCAATGGTTCTTGTCACATCTCCCGCCAATTCATTTTGGCACAGTCAAATAACTTGAATACATCTAACTATCCGATCACACTCACCATGTAGTCATCTAGTCACAAAGTTCCATCAATAAGGACACAAACAGGCATATAAGTCCCCCAACACATGTGCTCACCCAATTGAAATCTCAACACTCAAGCCTCAGAAAAAATTCGGCCTCAAGTCCTTCCGACTGGCCCATTATTAACATGTTAGAAATCACATCTCATCCATGGAAGTCACAAGCTGACGACGCACAACTGATACCAATCGCTCGCGTGCGCGTTCGAATACATGAAAGGAATTCAAGGAGTTACGCTTTTGTATGAATAAAATGGATTTGCACGACAATAATTCAAGAATGTGGAATGTTTCCTAAGGGTTCTGCAGCTTCTCGAAGATAAGTACAGACGTCTCCGTACTGATCCGCAAAACTTTACTAAACCTGCTCATGACCGTTGAGTCCTATGTAACCTAGAGCTCTGATACCAACTTGTCACGACCCCAAATCCTAACAGGACGTGATGTCACCTATCGTGGAACTAGGCTAGCCAACCATCTCATTACTACGCATTTTTTCAATTATTAAAGTTCACAATTTAATAATAAGCAGAAACCATAGCATAGAATAATGTAATTAAGTCATAGCGTCCCAATAATAGTCTAACAACTCTAAATAAAACCTTCCAAGACTCGAGTAAATAGTCATGAGCATCTAAGAATAAAATAAATCTAACTCTGCTAATACTATAATATACGTCTTCGAATCAATTGCTAAAACTAAATAAGGAAGGGAAATGGAGAAGTTGTGGACACTGGGCAGCTACCTCAAAATCCTGTGAACTGATGCTACGAGCAAGGACAGCTACTGCTCCGGATCGCCACCTGAATCTGTGCACAGAGGCACAGGGAGTCTTTATAAGTAAGCCAACTCAGTAGTAATGAAAATAAATCACAGTCTGAGAATTATAGAACACACAGTATGCGGGATTGGAAAAATTAGGGTTTGAGGAGAGAGAAGCTCTGGCGAGAGGCGATTAGGGCGACTAGAGAGAGAAAG